>JAOPUL010003611.1:892864-909007 GCA_027564515.1 Octopus rubescens | reverse complement strand
CAGGCCTTGCACAAGATTGAGAGGCCTGGAGAAGAGCCATTAGGTAAAACCCGTCCAACCCATGCTAGCATGGAAACTGACGTTAAATGAGGAAGAAGAAGAACTATATGGAAGACACATAGCCATGTATTTAGTATTGTTGTGAAATTAGGTGCACAAGTCCTTTAGGCATCTTGGGAACCAGCCACTTTCATTGTTGAGTAAATCATAAAGAATTGTCAAATAACAGTGCTAACTGTTGATTCTGTCCTCATCCATAGCCAAACAGTCCTTTATAAACCTAATTTCATAGTGATATTAAATATGTATAGGATAGACATGACTATATTATTTATTCATACATAACTCACCATATTGTATTCATTGTGATAATTGTTGTTGGACCATCAACCTTGCACCATTATGTAAATGAGTTTATGTCTAGAAACATATTTGTTTATATTTTAATAAAACAAGTCTTTAGCTTGGCTTCTTGGAGAAGAGAGATGAGTGAATCCTGATAAATTATTAAATAACAGAGAGAACTAGTCATTTCAATACTCATCATAATCTCTTTAATTTCCTAATGAGATTCCAAATACGTATAGATACGAGATTATATATTTATTCATAACCCATTCTACTAGTACTTTAATAATTATTGTAGGTTACTACATATGTGTAGTAGGTTTAAAACACCATCTGGTCCTCGGATGCTTTTAGCAAAGCTCACTCTGTTGCAATCATTTAAATCAATCCCATGGTTCCTCTCCATACATTTTCCTGCATATTTTCAGGATGAGTATCAGTCATATCAGTGACACCAGCCAAAATCATTACTCCAACTTCAATGATTAATTTATATAAAAAGATAATTGTGATTCTTTATTGTAACAGAGAACTAATAACTAGAGTCAGTTAATGTTGCACCAATTCTGGTATGTATGATCTGACCCAGATAAGATAAAGACAAAGTATAGTAGTAAAATTTAGGAATCTAAATATTTGGTGGAGCATATAATTCATATGACTGTGGAACATTGGAACCTATCCTAACATCTATAGAGAATGAGTCCATGTGAAAGATTCCATTTGGTCAGTCAACCTGTTAGAAGTAGAAGTCAAACCTCCATTAAATCATACTTTATTGTCATAGAACAGAACATTTTTGATAATGTGCTGTTGTGTCCACTCTGTCTGAGAATACAATGGGATGGTTACAACTAGAATGACTTACAAGGTCTATCAGACCAGGGTTGACCAGAGTTAAACAACAAGTGTTATCTAAATAGATTGATTGGAATTCATTTTAGTGAACATAGCACAACAGCTAAGTGACAATTAATTACCTTCAAAGATTTAGAAGTAATTTTTTTTTCTTTTTTGTAAAATTTGAACACAATCTAATAAAAATCAATTATTATTAAGACCTGGACGAAGTGACCCTAACCCTGGAGCTGCACTACGAATGGCCAATCAAGATGTATTACGGCAAAAATTAGGAGACAGAATAAATGTTCCTAACTATCTGGTACTTGTCACAAAATCTGCACGAGATCTCGATGAAATGTTGATCCAGTCCCGAAATCTTAAAATGAAAGGAACTAGAATTATGGCTCTTGGTGAGAAAATTATACTTGATTTATTTTATAGACACAAATTACAATTTAAGAAGATTGTTATATTTCCATCACTTGAAACATATTGAACAAAATAATTTTAAAATCATGTGAATATATGTAAAAAATCTCTATAAAAATCTCTTGATTCATTGTCTGTTTATTATTTTTCAATGTTTCTGCTGTGTCAGCAAATCTTGGCAGCAAAGTTATTGTGAAGTTAGTGTGCTGCTCTGCTGCATATCTGTTTACCACAGCCATTTTATTGTGCCTCTTCTAACAACTCTCCTGCTGTCAAATGGATCAACACTAGCAACTAGTGTTGGTGTTGTTGACATAATACATTAATTACACATGGCTTAGTGGTTAGGGTATTCGGTTCATGATCGTAAGGCTGGGAGTTCAATTCCCAGTGGCGCATTGTGTCCTTGTGCAAGACATTTTATTTCACATTGCTCCAGTCCACTCAGCTGGAGTTGTACCTGTAATTCAAAAAAGGTCAGCCTTGTCACATTCTGTGTCACGCTGAGTCTCCCTAAGGACTACGTTAGAGGTACATGTATCTGTGGAGTGCTCAGCCACTTGCATGTTAATTTCATGAGCAGGTTGTTCCATTGATCGAACCAACTGGAACACTTGTTGTTGACGGAGAGCCAGGCCAGGCCCCCATTAATTACACCAATGAAGATTTTATCTTGATGTAGTTCATGCTGTTGATTCTATCATGTCAACTTTGTATCACTCAATACTTACCAAGTCATACTGTATAGCAAATGAAATGCTCATCAATTTGGCAATGTTTTTGCTGCTGTATTTTTGTGGTTTCTATTTGCATGCAATTAGGTAAACTGGCTTGTTTCAGAGTTAGGTGTATAGATGTCCCTGACCCAGTATGGTACACTTGAAAATAGATGAATTACGAAATGTTCAGATTGTTGTCTACTTCCTATCTTATCAACTTCATTATAGATCACATTTAATATAGTTGAGTTATTATTTGTCATCCAGATAAATATTTAATTATGTTGTGAAACATTTGTATTTTTTGTTTTTTCAGGTCTTGTAAGCAGCACATCTTCTGTAGCATCTAGCTTAAATGATGTTGTATCACTGCCATTGGATAAAAACAAATTTATCATTTCTAATGACACCAAGGAAGAACATGTAGCAGATGTTATTCAGAAATTAGCATCAGCTGTCTGTTATGGTAACTACATGCATTTTTTATATATCATCTTTAAGCATTTCTTTCATACTTTCTTTATTAATCCATTAATAATCACACAAATATACATAATGTGCCTAAATATTTGTTTCCTTCTCAGTCTAGCAGAAATCCCACTTTATCTCATAAATGAATTTCCTATTTAATAGTCCAGATATTATTTTAATCATATCTTTTATCAAAATTACAGAGGAAATTTGCTCTGAAAATCCTTGTTTAAATGGTGGATCATGTCAAATAGATAAAGGAAGTGCAGTTTGTGACTGTCCAAGAGGCTTTGCTGGAAGATGGTGCCAAAGTAGTGAGTATACTTTATTAAAGTGAATTTAATTGTCATGTTTCCTAATATTCTTGATTATTTTGTAATTCTGTGATATTACATTCATATGATGTTTTCTAATCTAAGACATAGTAATTTTCAATGGCCAACTGTCATTAGATTTTTGTCAGTAGGTGCAACATTTTATTAGCTCATATATTTTTTATTCAATTGTAAACTACTTTATTTATAAATTTGTGCAATTAACAAGAAAACATTTTGTCTTGGGAAAGTCATTACACCAATAATAATAATAATACATCCACCTCTTTATTATTAGTCAGTTGGTTAAATATCTAACCAACTAACTAATTGATCATTTGTTTAACGTGTTGGTTAAACAACCAATCGGTTGTTTGTTTGTCAAAAATGAAAGTAGATCTTGGAGCGAATAGGGAGGTCACAGGTCACAGAAAAGGTTGCAAACTGCAACAAAAGAACTTCGATGAACAAACAAACCAGTTGATTGTTTAACCAATTGATTAACAATAAAGAAGTGGAATTGAACTTGTGATCGTTTTATTATTATTATTGGCGTAATGGCTCTCTCAAGACACAACATTTGCCAGTGACACGTTAAAGGTACCGGTACACTCTCTGGAATGGTTGGCATTAGGAAGGGCATCCAGCCATAGAAACCAAGCCAAAAATGAACTGCTCTCTGGTGCAGCTCTCCGGCTTGCCAGTCTCCAGTCAAATCGTCTAACCCATGCCAACATGGAAAACAGATGCTAAATGATGATGAATTCACATTAAGAATCTGGCAAACCAAATACAAAAGTGAAACAGAAGAGTTTAGACTTAAATCAATATGATGGTCCTCTTATTTTTTAACATTAAATCATTAATAAGCATAACTAATAACAAAGTTAGTTGTTAGATAAGTAATTGAGATATAGCCAGAAAATGTTACATTAAATGTGATGTAGACTTGATATACAAACATTGTAGACTTGATATACAAACTTATTGCCTTCATTTTATTCATCAGTTAACTTTAGATGAAACAGTCATGTTTTGTTTGTCGCCATGTTAATATTTTCAACTTTCTTCTATTATTGCCTTATTAAGTTGTTTCTAAAACATCAAGCAAGTATTATGTTGGTCATATGATACATCAACTTATCAATTTGTTATCTATTTAACTGCAATTAACTATTCAACTATTGTTCTTTCAACAGCTTGTTCACAAAATGCTGATGTTGTCTTCGTTTTGGATACATCTGGAAATATAAGCCCTGGAGAGTTCAGGTTAATGAAAGAGTTTGCAATTGAGATCTCAGAGAAACTGTCTATTGGGTCTCATAAAACAAGAATTGCTGCTGTTACTTTCAGTTCTAGAGCTCATTTGGGATTTACTTTAGATATGTTTACTTCTGCACGTGATGTAAGGAATGCCCTTTCTTCCCTGCTTTATGAATATGGAAATTCAAATGCTGTAGCTTCTCTAGAATTAGTGCGGTCCAAAATATTCAATCATAAAACTGGAGATCGACGAGATGTCAAAAACTATGGTAATCCTAATTCTTTACACTTTAAAATTTTATTGAAGTTTTCTTTTGATGTATTTTGAAAATTTTTAAATATTTCCTAAATATTTGTTTTTGTTTACATTTTCATAAAGTCTAAATTTCATGATAAACTTTATCTTGATTGAATATATCATTCATGTCCTTAGTATCAATTATCAATAGCTTATATTGTTATGTATGACAAGTAGCAATCAATATGTTCTCCTTTCTTATAAGAATTTATGATATCATGATATATGGTTTTAAATATTTAAAAAAAAATGATAGAATTTGATCAGATATATACTGAATAATTATTCAAAACATTCCCATCAATTACTGACTTCAAGCACATTGATAACTTCTTTGAGAAAAATATCTTATGATCTAACTGAATTAATATTTCTTAATTATCATTCTTTTCTTCCAGTAATCTTTTTATCAAATACTGAGTCTAAAATTAACCCTGAACACACAGCAGCTTCGGCTAAAGCTTTAAGGAATATTGCTCATATCTATGCAATTGGAATTGGAAACTATGACTTAAAGGAACTGTTCAGCATAGCAAGTTTACCATCTTCATTAAATGTCTTCACAGCTGAAAACTATGAAGGTCTTTTCAACTATACAAATGCAATTACTCAATCTTTCTGTAAAGGTAAGCAACACAGTTTTATAATTTATTCTTCCAGTGATTTCAGTCACTAGACTGCAGCTATGCAGGGCACAACCTTCAAGGGTTTTAGTTTATCACAGCAACCCCAGTACTTTGATATTTGTTTTATTGATCTATGTTTATTGAGTGACTAACCTAACTTATCAACAAAAAGAGATGCAACTCAACACACCAGTAATATGCTTCCAGAATGTATGTCTATTAAATCCTACTCATTAGGTATTAGTCTACCCAAGTTGTTGTGTTCTGGCACCAAAATTGAAATAATTTTAGCTTATTCACAAAGAGTTATTAAATATTGTTGAATGTATGTGTCATATAGCTACCAAGAAGCATGTAATAAAAAAAAAATGTTCTCAAATCACAAAATTTCAATATTCTTTCTTTCTTTTAAATTTTAAAACAATCTGCTTACTGCATTGGAAGATGCTGTTACAATACAAAAATGAATTTTAAATCAATATTTATTGTGTATGAATTAAGATTGTCAACATAAATTGACTGTTATGATATCTAATATTAATATGAGATAGAAAGCAGCAACAGGTTAAGTTTTTGTATGAAACTGATTCTCTTATATTTGGCCTAATATCATTTTAGGTTGGTAATCTTAGCAGTTAATATTCACTTATAATTTATTTTATGTGTTAATTATTGTCTAAATATCAAATCATAGTGAAATGTCTTGCCTTGCTAGATATTAATGTTTGTGTGTGTGTGTAGTTTAACCTGTCCTGTTACATTATGTCACAGGCCAATTATTTTATAGAAGATAAAAATAAGTTTAAAATATATATATATAGATGTCAATACATAATTTGAGATATTCAGGTACTCTGTAGTGTAATTGGCATTATGGTCTTCTGGTAAATAACAGAAACTTGGTTCTGTTGCTCATTTTTTTTTATCTCAAAAATTAAGTATAGTGCACTTAATTACTTCTAAAAAGTTACATACTAGAATCTTTTTACATGAAATAAAGCCACTATAACTTAGAAACAATTGGGGGAAAAATTGTTTATATAAAAAGGTAATTCTATATTCCAGATAATTGAATTTTTGTTTTTATTATTCTTAAAGCATCAACCTTCTGTGACAGTAACCCCTGTCAGAATAATGGTGTTTGTGAGCCTGCTTCCACAACTTTCAGATGTAAATGTGCCAATGGTTATGCTGGTCGATTCTGTGAAAGACGTAAGTAAATCACATTTATTTGGTTTATTCTTATAGTTTCTTGAATATAATTTAATGGAGTAAACAGAAAGACAGTTCTTTATCAATAGAGTTCATATATAAAATTTTTTACAAAGCTCTATGAATAATATTGAAATAACATGAAGTTTCAATTATGGTTACAAACTTTGTTTAGAAAGGAAATGGGGATTTAGTACTTTGCAGATATTATTAAGGAATAATTTTGTTGATAGCTATTAATTTCTAATTATTCTATTGTTAAAAAAATGTATACGGTGCTGATGATAGTCTGTTTTCTCTAATTATGTTATACTTCAATAACATTAAATTAGGCATAAATTCGAAAATTGGTTCTTAATGAAAGTTCCATAATTTTTACTTCATACACTTAAAAAGATAATTTTTACTGTATTAATAAACTGCAATTAGTATGATCCCAGACCTTTACTGCTACAAACTATTATTGAGATCAACTCAAATTTATTATTTGTTCTAAGATTTCTGGTAATGATCTATGTTTATTAAGTGACTAACTTTAACTTATCAACAAAAGATAACTTATCAACAAAAGAGATGCACCAGTATACACATATAATATGCTTCCACAGTGTATGTCTATTAAATCCTACTCATTAGGTATTAGTCTACCAAGTTGTTGTGCTCTGGCATAAAAACTGAAACAATTTTAGCTTATTCACAAAGAGTTTATTAAATATTATTGAATGTATGTGTCATATAACTACTGAGATGCATGCAATAAAAAATGTTTTCAAATCACTGATCTAGTAGCTAATTAAATTAGTAATGATCATGAGTTAACTTTGTATACTTCTTGCAATGAATATATTTCCACTCCACTTTTTGTGCTGGATATGGAGGTGATACTGAGAGGCACATAAAGCTACTCAAAGAGAATAAAAATTGGAAAACACATGGTACTGCAATTCAATCTCTCTTATTCTGGCTGGATGAACTATTCCAGTAATGTCAGCTGCATACCAGAGAACAAAAAAATTGAACTCTGTCCATAATGTGGATGAACAGGGAGTAGACAATTAAAAGCCTTAGCCATATTTAAGTAGTACATAGCAAGTGTTTTGGTATCCCAAAATGCCTTATAGGATTGGACTGTATAGTGCTAGTGCAAAACTCCAGCTACCATTAACAACATTAGCTCACTGCTCCATGATGCTACAAGATCTCTTAGATTCTATTGTATGTACAACCTAGCCAATAGTGTTGACATGAAGGAAATACAATGTAAGGAAAAGAGTGATAGGTATGGTGCAGATCATGAAATAGCATGCAACACACATGGAATAAATGAATATGCCACGAGAATAACAAAAGCAAGTGAGCTAGTGTGAACAAAGAAATTTACTTTGTTGAAAAGGTGGAGTGTGTGATTAAAGTGCTAGTTGATCAATTACTGCTCTGCTATCTTTCCCAATTCCAATGCACATGGGTGGCATGGAAGCAAAATAATATACTATAGAAATCAGAGACATCCAGGTTGCAATTCCATATAAGACCAGTGTAGAATGAGCTTCCATCTTTCACAATATTAAATGGTGAAACTGATTGTCATCAGTGTGAAAGGTTATGTATCTTTGGAGCATGTTCTCTGAGTTTGCCAGTCATCGCTTCCAGACTATGCCTGGCAGTATAAACAAGTACTGAGTATAGTTACTGATGCACTAAAACAAAAATGCAGCAATTATAATCGACCAAAATATTAAAAAGTCTTAAGACTTTAAAGCTTCACATGATTCCCTATGTAGCAGAGCAGTAATTGATCAACTGGAAATGGAAGAAATCATAATTATGGACATGGCAGAGACATGTGATTTAAAAGCCAAAACTGAGAGTGACAGGTAGTTCCTTGGGAATTAGTAAAACAAAATAGTTGTTACATGGTTGTGATTACAGCTGCTGCCCTCATTTTGGTGCGGTAGCTTCATGGATAAGATAGGGAAAAGAGCTTCCTGCAGTGTGGGCCAGTACAGCCCAAACATTCCCTGGTAGTATCAATGATGTTAGGCCACTAGAGGGAACAATACTGTGGAATGATGTCAAAATCATAGATTACCATTCAATAGCTGATGGAAGGTACAATATTCTAAAATCTGACATTTGTATCAATATTTTAGTTTCCATTTCGATAAAGCAAATTATAAAAATCAGCTTTGATTGACACAATAAATCATTTAAAATGATAACTTATAGAAAAACAAATATTGGGTGGTTGTTGCTACCTTTGAAGACTCCTCTGGACAAAATGCTAGTCCATCACAAGGTTAACCTTCAACTGCTGCAGGTAGTCATTTTCAGCTGAGTGCACTGTAGCAATGGCCTTGCTCAAACATGCAACATCAAACATGGTCATGAGTTGAATGCTCTAACAATTAGACATCATGACTGCTCTAAAATATTATTAATTAGCTGTTATTAACACCAGCTGTTTTCATTATGTCACAGTTTAAAATACAAAAACAAATGGAAGTCTTTTCTTCAAATATGACAGTTTTCTAGTTTCATTAACTGCCAAATAAAAAAATAGAATGTATTGAACCAAACATCTAGAGATTTTCAATAATTGTTTAGTCTGGGAGGAAAGTTTTATAGATTACTTAAATATTCGAAGGAAGATGAGAATCGCTGCATGATTAAGGTGCTGTAATAAGTTGTGGCCTTCAGTTATAGCATCTCTCTCTCTCTCTCTGATTTCTCTGGCTGGTTTAGTTCTTTTTCATTGTATTAGGATGAGCAACATTTAGCTACAATAAACAATTGATTCAATGAAAACTGCAATAAGATTAAAGAGATTAAATATCTAAAATCAGTTACAATATCTAAGCTTGAGGCTAATAGGCCAAATATTTACAATTTTGGAGTTAAAGTATTTCAGTTTATTTTCTGTTAAAATATATTTTTAAATGTTTATAAGGAATTTTGTGAAAGAGAAACAAAGCAAGTTTTAATGGTTAAAATAACATTTTGTACTATGCATAATTGATAATGGCTTTTTATATCATAAGTGTCAAATGTCCAGCAGAATTAAAATTTATTTCGAAATGATTCCAAAATTTTAGCATTTCCTATTAATGTTTGAATAATTTATTTGCTTGCTTTTCATTTAATTGACATTAATCAACAAAATGAAGAAAACATCCTAAACAACTCATTGGTTGAAAAGCAAAAGGACTCCTTTCAATCATAGCTAAGATGATTTCAGATATGTCTTCAAAGTAAACCGTACAATAGTAAGAGATCACACATGCAACACAGAAACAAATATTTTCTTGTTCTGTTCAAAATACCTTTTCCAGTTTTTAATCAGATTCTTTAATGATATTTTTTTGTCTATTTCAGGTTGCGAAATAGTGAAAGACATTGCTTTTGTCCTGGATTCTTCAAGTAGTGTTGGAGAAACTAATTTCGAGCGTATGCTTCATTTCACAAGTAAATTGGTGGATGATTTAGCTGATAGAAATATGAGATATGCTTTGATTACTTACAGCACTGCTGCAACTTTAGTATTTTCATTTTCTCGTTACACGGATGCAGAAACAGTTGCTGCTATTATTAAGCGTACAGTTTACAAACCTGGATCTACAAACACAGCTTCAGCCCTATCTAATGCTGCTGATATATTTTCTGTTAATTATGGCTCCAGACCAGCAGCTGAAAAAGTTGTCATTTTGATAACAGATGGTTTATCTAATGTTGATTATCATTTAACTATTCCAAATGCTCAACATCTGAAAGCACGTGTTAATAAAGTTATGGCTATAGGAGTGGGTATTGATAACACAGATGAAATTAGACAAATAGCTTCAGAAGAAAAATTCATGTACACTGTTCAAGATTTCACATTATTAGAGGATGTCGAAAATGATATTGTAGGTGATACATGCCGGATGCAAGAGAGAAAGCTTTTAGAAGATGAGAGGGAGATAGAGAGTGATTTAGATTATGTAGAGAGTGAAATAGACAGTGATTATGAAAGAGTAACTAGACCACTTTCAATTGCTTAATCACATGACTGGCTTCATTTTAAAGCTGGAATTGTATATCTGAGGGAAAATATATTTTTGGAAATATTTCCTTTTTGATTTTGAAAGGAAATATTTAAAAATAATGTTCACTTGCCAATAACTTTGGTCACTTTTAACTTCATTTAAACTAAATCTAAAGATGAAGTAGAACAGTGAATTGTGACTTACGACAGTTAGTTTTGGGACTCTTTAAAATATTTTTTTTTCTAAAGTATGGTTGCTATTTTTCAATTCCTTTCCCTTCCACTAATTCCGCTAAGTCAAACTTGAGCACCAAACTGACCACCATCAGGAAGTCATTGTATATATGCCATCATTTTTGTAAAAGTGTTCAATTTTTTTTGAAAATGGAAAGTCATAATACAAAAGAAAGAGTGATTTAGTTCAAATATAGACTTTCAAATAACTTTGTCCCTAGTAATTGTTTTGTTTTTTTTTTTAAATAAAAACAAAAAAGAAAATAAGTTGAAACAAATTGTGTTAATTTGTGTTGTGAATAGAGAATGAAATGAAAATTACATTGCATTTGTTCCTGTTGAAAAATTATTAAACTATTTCAACGTTGTTGGCTGGCCAGGTAAGAACATCTGGTCATGTGCGAGACTTCTTGAATTCAATCAAACAGTTGCAATAACTTCAATTCAGATGCAGAAAATATACATCAAATAACACAGGAAAATATCCTATTCCTGTCAAGTGCCAAACTTTAGGGATGCTACCACCAGTGTTTGCCACGCCAAAATGTTTGGAGATTGTAGAGATGATAGAATGGAGGAAAGTAGAGGTGTATTGTGCACAAGAGGTAAGATGGAGGGAAGCCTTAGCCAGATACCTCACGAGCAAGGAATACACATATAGCTGGCAGAGAAATGAATAGCTGAAGCAATTTGAGATAATCAGAATATGTGAGAGAATAAATAAAACTTTAAAACTATTCATAAGCAACAGTGAACTTTGACAGTTGAGCAAAAAAAAAAAAAAATGTTTCTATGGAGTAGAATATACACAACTACAGAGGCATAAAATTGATGTATCGAGTAACTAAAAGAGTTCTAACATAACTAAATTTGGGAACAAATTACCTTAGACAAGATACAGTTTGGATTTGTGCCTAGATAAAATACCTTTGATGTCCTGTTATGAAACAATTATAGAAGGTATGAGCTGTCGTAACTTGCAATAATTGATCTAGAGTTTGATGGTCTGCAAAAGAAGACTAGGTGTAGATGCAAAGCTGTTGAAATCTATGTGCAGAGATAAAGCCAACTGGATGAAAGTATTGAAACATGAAATCTTTTTTTTCTCCATCATTTTTGTGCTTTATCTAAATTATTTCCACTTTTTGGATATGAAAGCCGTTACTGAACAGTAAACAAAGGGAAGTTACTCTAGATTAACTATGGTTTCAAAATCATGAGTTATGCCCCTTAGCTGAAAATGCAATCTTTTGAAATGTTTCTAAATTATTTGACATTTTGTATGATCACTTTCGCTCGGGGGATAAGGTGGGTATGGCTAGCACATACTCCCCTTGTTCTACGCCTTCAACTGGTGGAACTCAGTCTCATGTAACTAAGCTGAAATTTTATCCACATTAATAATGAGAACATTGGTGCTTAGACCAGCATGTTCAAAGGCCCCGGGTCATCCCTAACTGGGCAATTCTATCCTCGAGTACTGTATAGCTGGGACTACTTTATCTAAAGTCTTTTATAAGATGCGATATAAATAGATTTTGCTATGCTTTTTAGCAGGTTGAGCAACTATGTAGAAGTCTTCTGGGGTGCAGTGTCACATGGTCTAAAATGTGGAGGGCAGATCTCAAGATGGTGAAACTCACAATGAAGACAATGAGTGAAATAGGAAAAATAGGGAGACACAGCTACGTTCGCACATTAGCATCGATGAGTTGATAAAACTGATTATCAATAATTAGAAATTAAGAGTGTAAAAAATAATTGCTGTTATAATGGATCTGTCACATATATAGGTGTGGCTGTGTGGTAAGAAACTTGCTTCCCAACTACAAGGTTTGGGGTTCAGTCCCTCTGCGTGGCACCTTGGGCAAGTGTCTTCTACTATAGCCTTGAGCGGATTTGGTAGACGGAAACTGAAAAATGCCAGTCGTAAATGAATATATGTGTGTATATACACACACATGCATGCACGCACACACACACACAAATACATGCATACACATATATAAGCACATGTATGGCTGCATGATAAGAGATTTGCATCCCAACCACATGATTCCAGATTCAGTCTCATTGCATGGCACATTAGGAAAGTGTCTTCTATTATAGACCAGGGTCAACCATGGCCTTGTGAATGGATTTGGTAGACGGAAACTAAAAGAAGCCCATCGTATATATATATGTATCTATGTGTTTGTCCCCTACCACTGCTTGACAGCTTGTGTTGGTTTGTTTACATCCCCATAACCAAGAATTTCAGCATAAGAGACCATTAGAGTAAGTAGCAGAATTAAAAAAAAAAAAAGCACTGAAGCCAATTTGTTTGACTGGTACTCTTCAAGGTAATGCTCCAGTATGGCTGCAGTCTAGTGACTGAAACAAGTGAACGGTATGTGTGTGAGTGTGTGTGTATGTATATATACACGTGCACATATATAAATACACAGACATATATACATGTATAAATATCTTCTTTTTTTTTCTTTTAATTGTTTCAGTCATTTGACTGCGGCCATGCTGGGGCACCGCCTGGAAGGGTTTTAGTCAAACAAATCGACCCTAGGACTTTTTTTTTTTAAAGCGAAATACTTATTCTATCGATCTTTTTTGCTGAACACCTAAGTTTAGGGGACGTAAACACATCAACACCGGTTGTCAAGCAGTGGTGGGAGACAGACACAAAGACCCACACACACATATACAATGAAGAGGAGAGCAAAGTAATGAAGGCTGAACATTGAGCCTCAGAGAAGATGACAAAAGACTGGGATATCTGGCAATATGAGGTTCTTGAAAAGACCCACACCCCGGAGTGAAACTGAGTTTTGGAAATACTATGTATATTGTGCTCTCCACTGACATCACAGTAACTCATCCCCACCCACCCAGAACTTAATTTCCTCCCATCATGCACTACACCTGCCTCTTCCTTCTACTAACTCTTGCATACCACCCAACCATGTCATGTCATGTCTCTCTTTTGTCCTTGTCATCTTCATCTGTACCACCGTTACTATCCTGCAACTCCTCCCCCACCCTGCTCTCTTCTACATCCCTCAATCTTCACCAATTCATGGCTCATTGTTCATCCACACATCAGCCTTTCCCAAATTTTATAGTCTGCCACCTAAACCTCCTGCTCCCCATACAACCTGGCAACCTATCCATTTCCATTCACCTTGTGCCTTGTGTGGCCACCTGGGTACTTCATCACCCTTATCTATCTCTTTCCAGCTCCTAAATATGAGTAGCCATGCAGATCCTCTGTAACAACCTGCTCTGACCACACCCCCTTCTCTTATAAATTAACCCCTCGTCCCCCAGAGTGTCTATTTCTGTCAGATGCATAGTGACCTCAATAGTGCAGATGGTGCAAAAAAAAAGCACCCAGTGCACTCTGTAAAGTGGTTGGTGTTAGAAAAAGGGGTATCCAGCCATAGAAACCATGCCAAAGCAAACATTGGAACATGATGTAATCCTTGGACTCATTGCAACCTGTCAAACCATCCAAGATTATGATGATGTACAATAAGACTTCTTTCAGTTTCCATCGGTTATGATGACAAAGGTTCACAGTTGATTCGTTCGACAGAACAGCCTGCTCATGAAATTAGTGTGCTAGTTGGCTGAGTACTCCACAGACATGCATTAATTTTAATGTAATTCTCAGGGAGATTCAGTATGACATAGAATGTGTACAACTCATTTTTGAGTGGATTGAAGCAAAGGTGAAATAAAGTGTCTTGCTCAAGAACACAACGTGATGCCAGGTATTGAACTAGTGACCTTCAATCATAAAACAAATACCCTTACCATTAAACCACATGCCTTCCTGTCTACCAAATCCACTCCAAAGGCTTTAATTGGCCTGGGACCTTAACTAGAAGACACTTTGCCAATGGGAGTGAGCCTGAAACCATTTGGTTGGGAAGCAAACTTAATAACCACACCGCTACACCTTCAGCATTGTTTTAACATTGAGTTTTCCAAGCTTGCCTGGGGCAGACAAAATTTGTTGATTGATTTTCTGTAGCTGATTACCCTCACTATCTCAAACCCTCACTTCTTTCCAAGTCTGCAGCTGATTACCCTCATCTCTTTCCAAGCAAGGTAATGCTTCCCCGTGACCAATCATGTTTTCACAGAATATTGGAAACAAAGGACACCATTTGCATAATGGTGACACTCACAACGATCATATGATGTCAAGGCAAGAAGACAGTAACGCACACACACACATATATATATATATATATGAGATGTCCTAAGACATAACAGGTGCAATAAAAAATTCCGAAGGAATACAAATATATATTATATTAGCCCACGTGGAAACCGTCCCCCGCTCCACGTGGGCTAATATAATATATATATCTATATATATATGTATATAGGTCAATAAGGCTGCCATCCATTCCACTCTCTTGTATGGCTCGGAATCTTGGACATCCAACAGGTGGTACATTAACTAACCAGGCGTCTTCCACAAAGGCTGCCCCAGGATAATCTTCGTGTGTATGCTAAAAGGCAAAGGGTCCAATGTTGACTTATTTAGCAAGTGTAAATGGAATCGAAAGCTTCCTTATACAATCACAATTGCGCTGGACTGGTTATGTCTTCAGAATGAATGACGAAAGAAACCCAAAGTCCTCATGTACAGCCAGTTTGATAGTGGGCACAGGAATGTTGGTCGGCCTTGGCTCAGATATAAGGACAACCTCTTAGCAGTTAATATTGCTCTCATCACCTTTGAACAAACAACCATGGAACGAATAAAATGGTGATCGTCGTGTCAAAATGGTATAAGAAACTGTACATAAGGACTTTGGGTATTCTTTCGTCATTCATTCTGACGACATGACCAGCCCAGCGCAATTGTGATTATATAAGGAAGCTTTCGATTCCATCAATATTACACTTGCTAAATAAGTCGACATTAGATGCTCTGTCTTTGTTTCAACAGCCTAAAGGGTGCAAGGCAAAGGAGAAAAGCAGCTGCAAATATGGCCCCTGCATTGACCCGTAAATTCTCATACTTCCAACATCTGTGGGCTTCTTTGCAAATCGTTCGCAGGACTCAAATGTCACATTCGACATAAGCATTATGACTGACAAAGAAAGTGTAGGTTATCGGACCCTCATACGTCAAAACTGACGGGAGAGTCCATCATATATATATGATTAATTCCCATCATCAAGGTTTACAGATGTAGCTTTGAACAAGTTACCGAGAATTTGACTCTCATTTCTAGCAATACCGGTGTCTACTGACACTCTCATTTCTCATTTATGTGAGGAATTTAATTTTCCTTGATGGTTTTTAAATATTGCTACCTGTTTAATGCTTTTTAGCATCTCTTTGAAT
>JAOPUL010003611.1:736811-749404 GCA_027564515.1 Octopus rubescens | reverse complement strand
GTAGAAACCAAGCCAAAAGTAGACTGGAGTCTGGTGCAGCTTCCCAGTTTCCAGTCAAACCGTCTAACCCATGCCTGTGTGGAAAAAGAGACGTTAAATGATGATGATGATGATGATGATATACCCCATCAAAGCCTTTCGCTTTCTCCTTCCCTGCTTTACAAGTTACTAGGTAACTCCACTAGTGTTGGTGACAATAAAAAAAATCCCCCAGTACACACTGTGAAGTGATTGGCATTAGGAAGGACATCCAATCATAGAAACCAAGCCAAAGCTGACACGAATCACACTGCAGTCCTGTGACTCACTGGATCCTGTCAAACTGTCCAAACCATGCCAGCATAGAAAACGGATGTTAAATGGTGGTGATGATTCCACCTATTTTCTGCTGTTACATTCCTATGGGGAAGACTGTTATGTTCCTATCAAACAAATTGTTACATTTCTGTCAAACAACTATGTTTCAGTCAGACATCTGTTACATTTCTATCAGACAAGCTGTCATGTTTCTGTCAGACAAGCTGTCATGTTTCTGTCAGACAAGCTGTCATGTTTCCACCAGACAACTGTTGTTTCCATCAGACAACTGTTATGTTTCCATCAGACAACTGTTACTTTCAGTCAAACAAACTTATGTTTCTGTCAAACAAACAGTTGTTACAGTCAGACAACTGTTGCATTTATACCAGACAAGCTATCATGTTTCTGCCAGACATTTTGCCAAAAAATGTTTCTCTATCTGGAGTAAAAAGTCGTGCTTAAAAAAATCTAAACCATATTCTGTAATTGCCACAGAGTTAGTCGATGAAGTAACATTGATAGTCAATATTTTCTAGGAATATGTTAATGAAAGGGTTAAGGTAGTTGTATAGCTATAAAATTTGTAGTGTTAATATCAATAGCATATGACCAATTCACCCTTTGGTCATAATTTTGACAATCAATTCAACCTGATGTGTCTCTACTAATGATTGATACTTTATTGATTAGAAATATTTGTATATAATATATAAATCATATAGACAATTTAAAGCTGGCAAGCTGTAAGACAAGTTAAAGAGTTGACTGTCACCTCACTGTGTCAGTGGCCATGACATTTAATTCCATCAAGCAGCAAATTATCCCTTATGCCTATTAATTCTGATATTTATTTAGTTAATCTAAAGTATTAAATTTCTTGTTCAAAGTAATCTGTTTCTCTTGCCAGCCTGTTTATCTACTGTAACACATCTTAGAACACGAGAGGCATGCAATTTGGTAGATTGATCAGCCTTAAAATCACACCCTAAAAGCCTCAAAGAGATAAGATGGTCACAGCTGAAATGCATTTGATCATAGGTCTGCTCAATCAGACTAAACAATACACATTTTCACCACATCTCACCTTTTTAGCTGGGGTAACTACGTGTCACCCCTGCAGCAAGGCATCTGTTCCTTCCCCTATAACCTCTCTTCACTTGCTATAAAGCCACCTCTCTCAATACCACAACTCCCCCAGTTGAGGGGTCTTGTCTTGTGAGTTACCTGATGATCTCACTGATGCTACATAAAAAGCACCCAGTACACTCTGTTAAGTGGTCAATATTAGGAAGGGTATCCAACCATAGAAACCATACCAAAGCAGACATTGGTCCTCTGGTCTGATCAGAAAGTATCAGGACTGGTGTTATAAAAAGAAAACTACAACACTTATCAATTCGGCATTTCATCTCCTTCAAAGTAGTCCCCTTCTGGAGTCACACACCTTATCCAGCATTGCTTCCATTGATGGAAGCATTACTGGGACTCCTTTTTTGGGGGATAGCGAGCAGCTGCCTCATTGCATTCTCTTGGATCTCCTTGATGTCTTGAAATCTTGTTCCTTTCATGTGGGATTTGATGTTTGGAAAGATTCTTGGCCATAATAACCACCTTCAAGCCATGTCTCTTTCCACACATATTTTCTCTGTCATGGTCACTGATGGAACTTCTGAGGTGTGGTGAGATGACCACACTCTTCACACTTTACTTCCAAGCACTGCTATAAACAACAGAAGTAAGCAAGAACGGTATAACTTAGAGTGCATGCACGACAGAGTTCAAGGTCAATCAGTGCCAAGCAGCTTCACTTTGCATACTTTAGTTCCATCACCATAGAAACAGTTCCGATACTTTTTGATCAGACCTCGTATATACACACACACACACACACACACACACACACACACACACACACAGTTTCCATCTAACAAATCTGCTCACAAAGCTTTGGTCAGCCCGGGGCTACAGTAGAAAACACTTGCCCAAAATTCCACAGAGTGGGACTGAACCCAAAACCATGTGGTTGGGAAGCAAACTTCTTAACCACACATCCATGCCTGCTACAATTCAGATAAATGTAATAGCTTGATAATTTACATGACAATTTACCTGATAGAAATGTAACTATTAGCAGAAAATAGAATTCTATACTGAAAGAAACAAAAAAATGATATTTTATCTGTAACAAAGCTTTTGACATTTCAATAAGAGTTGTATTTGCTATCTTTTAGGCAATTATCTTGCTCTCATTCTTTAAATTCTTAACAGCAAGACATATTCATTTACATTTAGGATGCAAACGTAGACGCATTGAGAAATATATAAATATATCTTTATTAATATGTCACAACTTGATATGTCACAACTTATTTTACATATTCTTTTGACTTACTTCAGTCACTTGACTGCAGCCATGCTGGAGCACTGCTTTCAAGGGATTTTTAATTGATTTATATCAACCTCAATATGGTGGAATAATTGACTGAGTAATTAGAGCATCAAAGAGAATAATCATCCTTATCACTATTTAACATCCATGTTCCATAATGGCCATGGGTTGAATGATTTGACAGGATCAGATGGATCCAAGGACTGTGTCCCAGACCAGTGTCTGCTTTGAACTGATGTCTACCTCTAGGTGCCCATTACAACATGTACTGAGTGGTCTTTTATCATGCTACCAGCACTATTGAGGTTGCCATATAGCTCACAAGACTATGAACCCTTAGAGAAGGTAGGGGGAACTTTATGCTAGGGAATGAGGGGCTCAAGTGGTTATAGTATGAAAAGAAGGTGGGAGGCAGAGCAGGTTCTTGTTGTAGAGGAGCAGTAGGGGTTCTCACATTTAGAAGAGATGGTGACAATAAGTAGAAGCTGCAAATAAATAATGGTGATGAGGTGTCCAGGTGGCCCCTCAAGGTACAAGGTGAGTAGTTGTGGGAGGAGACAGAGGAACTAGGAGTTGGGGTGGGGAATCTGCAGGAGCGTATGGTGAGGAGCATCATGATATTTGCCTTGGGTCTTTGTGTGCCAAGTTCAAACTGTGCAGAGGTTAACTTTCATATTCATCCTTTCATGAGCAATAAAGTAAACCTCTCAACCTGCAGTTGTCACATAAAAGGTGGACTACTGGGTCAAGTGTGTGAGGGCTGAGCCCCATGAGGTGGGGTGGCTGTTGCAGCAAGTGTTACTGGCCATTCCCTGTGGCAATGCCTTTGCAATCGTGACCGTGAGGGACAGCTAAACACGCCATTTGCTTTGGGGTGTACAACCTGTTACTCCCTCCACCCCCACCATCTTCTGCCGCTTAATTCCCCCACCTTTTTTTTTTGTTTTTCTTTGTTTCCTTGGTGAGGTAATTATGTGTGTGTGTGCGGGGCGGGGGGTTTCTCGGTAATTTGATCTATTATACTTTTAATGTCTTTTTTTTCTTCCTGTAAAAATATGTTGTTAATAAAAATATCTTTCAAGTGAGTAAAAAAAAAAACAATAAACAATTAGCAAAGCATGATACATGCTCCCAAGTCATCTTTGATTGCAAGTGACAGCTGTAGTAATTATATCAACCTCAGACTTAAAAAGATAAAGGGAGGAAAGCAAAATGGATTGAAACATGGGGTATTTTTGTTCCATGCACCAATATTTTTAATATTCCAGATGAATATACACAACATGTGAGCGAAGACACATGTCATAGTTGTTAGGGTGTTGGGTTCCTGAACGATAAATCATGGATTTGATTCTTGAACCAGGTGGCACATTGTGTCCTTGAGCAAAGCATTCCATTTTATGCCGTTTTAAATCCCCTCAGCTGAAAATGAGGACCACCACAGCTGATGGGATTAACTCTGCAATGGACTGAGGTCTCATTCAGGATAGGGGTTGGGGTCATGTGCTGGCAACAATCAAATGCCACAAAAACTGGGATAAGCTCTGGCCTAATAGACTTGTAGGCTTGAGAGTGTTTTTAACTTTATATATATGTGTGTGTGTGTGTGTGTGTGCAAACATATGAAAAGGAAGAAAAACGAGTTCTCAATACTGCAAGTAGAGCTATACATATATCTATACCTTTATCTTTTACTTGTTTCAGTCATTAGACTGCGACTTTGCTGGGACAACACGTTGAAGCATTTAATTGACTCCAGTACTTACTCTTTTAAGCCTGATACTTACTTTATCAGTCTCGTGCTGAACCACTAAATTATGGGGGTATAAACAAACCAACACCAGTTGTAATGCAGTAAGGGAAACAAACACACACACATCTCTGTATATATGTGTGTGTGTGTATATATATATATATATAGAGAGAGAGAGAGAAAGAGAGAGAGAGAGAGAGACAGAGACAGACAGAGAGACAGACAGACAGAGAGAGAGAGACTATCGAACACACATACACAAGGTGTATATGTTTTTGCTAGTTCATTGGTCAGCTACGCTTTTAGGCATAAGGGAATATATTCTCAACAATGCACCTGGTGTTAAAACACCTAGAAATCAGTCATAGGTAAGCAAGATAACTCACATCAGGTCCCATTCAGGAGTAGTGGACATTGATGTTTCGTCATTCTTGTGACTTAACACCGCACGCCCAAATAAGGCCCAATGCAAGTTAAATCGCTGTTTATGATTATATGTAGAATGGTGTAAGAACCAGCTACTGGTATGTCCCAACATTTCATACCACAGAAAAAATTCAAATGTAATATATATATATATATATATATATATATATATGAGTGTGTGTACGTGTGTGCATGTATATATTTTGATGTTACAAACAAGGGGAAGCATGCTCGTTATATAGAGTATATTTATTTAAAAACAGTTGATGATTTCGCCCCATCACCACTCAGAGTTTCCTGTCATGTGTAGTCATTTAGGTGATATAATATATGGAGGGAGAAAGAGAGAAAGAAAATAAAGGTAAGTTCTAGCATGTATATGAGGATGAGTTGAATGAGTTGATATCCAGCAAGGAAATTGTTTCAATAAAGTACAGAATTAACTGAATGAAAAAGTTCCTTAAAATTCGATAAATAATTGTTCAAACACACTTTAATCTAATTCTGAAATAAAATAACTTAGAGTAATGAAGCACCAAGTTATAATTAATATTTAATGAGACGAGATTAATTGAAGTGCTACAAGTTTTCAGAAAGGATACATTAAGCTAAGAATCTAAATCAGCAATGACTCGTTATAATTCAGTAGGTTAATTGCTTGTATTGTACTTGTGAAACATTACAAAACTCAACTAAACATTATTTTCAGGTTTCATCGTAAATATTTTTAGCAATATGATTATAAAAACAAACAAATGATGACAATTAACAAAATTAACAGATAACATAGCTTTTTTTTTTTTTTTTTTTTTTTGGTCCTATTAAGCAACATGGATAAGAAAATTAAGTTTTATAAATAGTTTCTGAACAATGAATAATTTGCGGGGTCAACTATTGCATTAAAAAGTTAATGCAATGATACAAACATCAATACAACATATGAAGTGTATTATTTACTATTTCCTATACTATATTGGAAGGTGGCAAGCTGCAGAATTGTTAACACATCAGACAAAATGCTTAGTGGTATTTCTTCTGTTTCCTTACATTCTGAATTCAAATGCTGCCAAGGTGAACTTTGCCTTTTATTCCTTGGGGGGGGGGGGCAATAAAATAAAGAACCAGTCAAGTACTGGGGCCGATGTAAGAGACTTGTCCCACCTCCCTTCAAAATTGATGGTCTTGAACCCTGCAATGAACCTGCGTCCCATACAGGGGGATATGTTGTGATCCCAGTAAGTTATATACCATGGGAACTGGATAACCAGCCTAAAGAGAGCTAGGGCTATAAAGAATTCAACAAAAAAAAAAAGAAAAAAGTAAGATCACAAGCATAGCTAAAAGAGGTTATAAAGACAGTTTGCTCTGGGTGGTATTTTGGTGATGGTGGGGGGGGGGTTATTATATATGTATTATTTGTGTTTTATTTTTTTGAAAGGTTGGAAGAGATGTGGTATGTAAAGTCTCATGTGAATACTTCAGTATTCTGTATAATTCAATAGGGAGGTAAATTTTCAAGCATAAAAGCAGAATAATTATAGAATATATAAGTTCATGTGATACAAAAAAAAATTGTTAGCACAATTAAATTCATATAAATTAACTAATGAGTAATTAACCTCATTGGCATATTTTTGTAAATATGCCAATTTTTTTCATGCCTACTTATATACAACTACTTAGTGATTCTCTCATCACTACTTTGATAAATGCAGTATGTATATACCTCACTGAAGAGGTCTAATAAGACAAAAAGATGTTCGAAATTATCTCCCATATTTGTTGAAATGAATAAAATATATTAGGAATTGAGCTAAAATTGTCTTTTCTTCATAACATAATTATTTCTAATGAGATTTGTCATGCTCACATTACACATGTTAATACTAGCTGAAGAGTATAAATATTGTTTTAACCCTTTTGATACCTTGAGACTGCCCCTGGTTCTATGATTAAAAAAAAACAAACTAGTTGTTTTAAAGTGATTTAAGTTAAAACCTTCCATCAACATGTCATATTAATTTATTTTCCAAACACCAGCTTAATAATTAATAATAACAGTTAATTTAGTAAAAGTTACATTATTTTCAAAATTAATAGAAACAAAGGCAATTTCACAAAAAGAATTATGTAATAAAAACCGGCCCTCCTTCAGTTATGATGACAAGTGTTCCAGTTGATCTGATCAATGGAACAGCCTGCTTGTTAAATTAACATGCAAGTGGCTGAGTACTCCACAGACATGCATACCCTTAGCATAGTTCTCAGGGAGATTCAGTGTGACTCAGAATGTGAGATGGCTGACTCTTTGAAATACAGGTACAACTCATTGAATGTGAAATAAAGTGTCTTGCTCAAGGACACAACACACAGCCCAGTCCTGGAATTGAACTCGCAACCTTACAATTGTGAGTCGAATACCTTAACCACTAAGCTAAGCCACGCACCTTCACAAAGAGTCAGCATCCTGTATAAGGAGAGTTTTAAAAAAATAATATACAAATAGGCACAGGCGTGGCTGTGTGGTAAGAAGCTTGCTTCCCAACCATGTGGTTCCAGGTTCAGTCTCACTGTGTGGCACCTTGGGCAAGTGTCTACTATAGCCTTGGGCCGACCAAAGCTTTGTGAGTGGATTTGGTAGACGGAAACTGAGAGCCCATCATATATATATATATGTGTGTGTGTGTGTGTGTGTATCTATGTGTCTGTGTTTGTCCCCCACTACCACCTTGACAACCGGTGTTGGTTAGTTTACTTCCCCGTAACTTAGCGGTTCAGCCAAAGAGATCGATAGAATAAGTACCATGCTTGAAATAATAAGTACTGGGGTCGATTCATTCGACTAAAAATTCAAGGTGGTGTCCTAGCATGGCCATAGTCTGATGACTGAAACAAGTAAAAGAAAAGATGTTTAAAAAATTGCTATTAGACAAGACATACATCTGCTTCCAAATCCTTATGTACAAGTTATGTCTGCCTGCATCATTTTCAACTGATTATAGTTCTAGCACTATATGCATTTAGAGTTTAATAAATAAGGCTGCTATTTCACACATGTATGCAAGTTCAAATCTATTCTCATAGTTTTGATGGTTATACTGACAGTCCAGGTGATGGTTATATTCATACAGAGTTGGGTTAATGCAATTATGTTTAGTTCTGGTTTGAGTTTTCCCTCCAATGCATACAGGTATCATCATTTTTAACAGTTAAATCTTTATGACAGCATAAAACTATACGAAGCAAGATAATAAGGATTAGTTCACAAAGAAACTTCTTTAATTTTCATTTTCTATTGATTTTTCACCAAAGTTTCAGGCAAAAATCTCTAATCTGCAACTTCTGAGAATGAATTATAAATCCTTTAATATGATTATAGTCGAGTTGGGACTTCCACTGTTGTTTGGATTTACTTAATTCTTCTTCCAGTTATGAGATTTCTATAATCATCCCGGAGTTGAAATGCAGTCCTTCAATGACAGTAAGAAACCATGTATAAATATTATTTCATTCCATTAGTGTATAGGTGGGCTATACCCTGTATTTCTACACCCATGTGAACACATTCCCTGATGTATGAAAATTAAAAACATGAATTATAAATTATGATAAATTTACACTTGTTTATTTTGCAATTATTATCAAGTGCAGCAGTGTTGGAAGAAATAATAGTGCCATGCCCAAACATCAGATGCATTGGTGCCACAAATTTGTGGATTCAAATCATACCAGAGTCATCTAGTCTCTACAAAACTTGAGTAATAGATACAATCAAGTCACTTGACCATGGCCACACTTAGTCCCTGCATCTAAAAAAGAAACTGGATTGGATTTCTTATGTTCAGTCCATTGCAGGACAAAGGTCAGAGCATGTTCTCTCCACCAAAGAATAGCTTGAGATCATACTGGTTTGATGAGCCTACCTTACCATACTGGTTCAACATGGCTTGGCAAAAGTATGCAGTTTTGTTTTTTTGGGGGGGGTTATACTCATACCCAGGAGTAGTTAACTTAATTACATTGACCCCAGTATTCAACTGGTACTTGTTTCATTGACCCTGAAAGGATGAAAGGCAAAGTCGACCTTTCTAAGGCAGAAAGCTGGCAGAATTGTTAGCACACCGGGTGAAATACTTATCGGTATTTTGTCCGTCTTTATGTTCTGAGTTCAAATTCTGCTGAGGTCGACTTTGCCTTTCATTCATTCAGGGTCGATATAAACAGAAATTACTTGATTCTAAATCTTAGAAACTTATAACATTTGCAGTCATAGACATTTATTGATGATATTTACTCTCAACCACAATCAAGTGATAATGAGCAATTGAGAGTAAGAAACCTAAAAATACACACAAATACAGCAAATGGTTGAAAAATATTAATAAGAGAATCGATTAACTTACAGACATTTACTTCCATGGTGATTATGAAAAATCTCAACATGTAATATTCTATATTCATGACATTTACAAACTTTCATCTATCATCTAATATGATGTGCAACAAAGTGTAACTCGATCCTCAGTTCTTTGGTGATTCTTCTAAATCGAATGTCAAACAATCGAGATAATCAATGAAGTAATAGAATGAGTGGAAAGTTTTCTCTAAAGTTTCTATATGAAAGTTGGCAGTGAGAATATGTGAATGCCAAGCTTAAGCTACTATTTTGGAGTGTTACCATTATCTCTGTCGTTTTATCAGAATCACAAGTAAAACTAGGTTTAATACCATTTCCTGAATCAGATTCAATTTCAACACTTATTATCTGTGTTTGTTTATGGGATAAAAGCTAAATTCTGTACAATGGCTTGCTGGTTTAATGACTTAAAATGTAACTGTCTCTGACTATGTTTTTAGCTTACATTGGATATCAAGATTATAGACAAAGTTTATTAGAGAGACGATAAAGTTTATTGCTCTTAAAAGTTTTGTTGTTTTTAATGGCTTTGTGTCAGGAGGAAGGGCAATAGTCATAAGCTTTTACAAAAGTCTCCATGACTGAGGCATAGAAAGAGAGGAAGAAACTTCAGGGCAGAGAGCTAGTCTGAGTACTTGCAACAGAGTGAACTCTGCTAAAAGGAACTCAAAGGCTAGTTAATGGTGTTAAAACCAAGTGATGAATTCAAGTCCAGGGCCAGCTTAACATTATAGGTCCCTGGACAAAACAATGCACTGGAGCCCTGACATACACAACCACAGTTTACGTAGATTAGCATTGAGACCTCCAGACTGACAGAGCCCCAGGGACTCTCTGTCCAGTGTGGCCATTCCTTAAAACAGCCAAACCTGTTCAAGTCTACTAAAATTTAACCCTTTAGCATTCAAATTACTCTGTCAAATGTAATGCTAATTTATTCACATTGTTTTTAATTATTCATGCATTATTCGGTAGCTTTGAGATTTCAGTGACGTGATTGTTTATTTTTTAGAATGACATTATAGAGTAGGTGTGAGAAGCCAGATCTGGCTGGTTTGAACATAAACAGGTAGAATATTTTGGCCAGATATGGTCAGTTTAATTGCTAAAGGGTTAAATAATGCTGTGTTCTAAATAAGAGCTGTTCAGGAAAAAAAAAAAAGAAAATGGTGAAAATATGCATGGTATAAGTTCTTAGATAACTTCAACCAACATTGAAGCTGATAGAGAACAGACTTAGTATAACCAATGAATTCATCATTCATTTTTGGCAAAACTCCAAGTAAAGAGATCAGATTAGTAATTCTTAATCTTTTGCAGCTCAGCATTCCTTTCTTGGAATGCTGTTTTTCCAATGCTCCTTCACATGTTTTAAGAAACCTCTCCCCTCTCAAAAAAACCCAAAAAAACCCAGATTATTTTAATGAAACAGAAGGCAAATATTCTATGACCAGATGCCCTTCCTGTCACCAACCCTCACTTGTTTCCAAGCAAGGTAATACTTCCACATGGCCATACATGTTCTCGTCAAATATTAGAAATGAACGGCACTGCTTGTATGACAGTTACAACCATCACACGAGGTCAAACAAGGAGACACAAATATACACAAACATTATTATTATGGCCTGGTTCCAACCAGAGTCACAGCAATAAAGTCCACTCGCCACACCTCTCAGTCCAACATCACTGCCTTGAGGTCCTGGATACATTCCACAAATATACACACACATCACATACATACATACACACAATGGATTTATTTCAGTTTCCGTCTACAAAACCCAATCACAAGGCTTTGGACAGCCCGGGGTTACAGTAGAAGATACTTGCCCACACCTTGGGACTGAACCCAGAACCATGCAGTTGGGAAGTGAAATCCTTACCATACAACCACGCCCGCACCATGTCATTTCATTAAAACAAAATAGGATTTGAATCTACCAAACCATTTTCTAAAAAAAATTAATTACTTCAGTAATGATTGATATTGATTTATTGTGATTGTCCTGTATTTTGATCTTTAAAAATCCCAAATCGATACAAACCTTCATTATTTTCTTTCAGAATTTACATGATCTGATATCTTGAAATGCATTAATTAAAAAGATTTAATTATGATCCTTGTTCATACAATCCTTAAACTACACAAGAATCTATATATTCTAATACTAACCGTCTGTTGATTTCATTCTCACAACAAAAATATAATATTAATATATTTATAACAACTTTCATGTTAAGCAATTTACTGCAAATCACAGAACAAATATTCTTGTCACGAATCCTATCAGAAAATTTCTGCAAATTGTGTTAATACAATTTAAAAATTTTTCGAAACTGTTTCTAGTCTCACAAATAATAATCCAAAATTCCCAAACCAATTGTTTGTTTGGATGATTTGAGAAATACAAGAAAGATTTGATACAGACATGAAATAATCATATCAACAATATGGCTGAGAGAAAATACTTTAGGCGAGCATTCTCCATACTAAATACACATAAGTTATAATTTCACACATCTAATATAGGGAGTTGAAAAACTCGAAGATTATGCGATTTAGAAGACAAAAAGCTTCTTCTAATGGTATTTAAAAGCTTAAGTCAATGCGGAAGGGAGATAATTCTAATACAATCAGCTGATTAAAATTGGTTGACAATAAAGACAATACAGATAGGAGTGGATTTTGTCCCTAAAGCCAACTGGTAAAAGCAACAGACATGTTTCAGTCTTATTAGACCTCTTCAGTGAAGCATATTCTACTCAGTTGGTAAGATTTGGAATTGATGAGTATATACAAATATAGAAAATATGTAGTGACACTGATTCTAAATATTAGCAATATAGCTAAAGGGAAGTACCACACAGGAGTGCTTTGCATACTTAATATATACAGAAGGCTTCACAAATAAATGTAATACAGGGAACAAATCATTAAACAATTAATTTCCTATCCCTCGAAGCTACTAAAAATTAAAATTTCCACTGTATGGCACCTTGGACAAGTATAGCCTCAGGCTGACCAAAGCCTTGTGAGTGGGTTTGGTAGACGGAAACTGAAAGAAGCCCGTCATATATATATATCTTCATCCTTTAATGTCAGTTTTCCATGCTGGCATGGGTTGGACAGTTGATATTGATATATATATATCATCATCATCATCATTTAGCATCCATTTTCCATGCTAGCATGGGTTAGACTGGAGACTGCCAAACTGGGGAGCTGCACCAGACCCCAGTCGTTTTGGCATGGTTCCTACGGCTGGATGCCCTTCCTAACACCAACCACTCCAGAGAGTGTACCG
>JAOPUL010003611.1:646309-656712 GCA_027564515.1 Octopus rubescens | reverse complement strand
CTGAACCCGGAACCATGGGGTTGGGAAGCAAGCTTCTTACCACACAGCCACGCCTGCGCCTATATATATATATATATGTAATTCTTCTCGCTATACACGAACAATATTGCTTTCATTTATTTAAAAGTGCTATTGTTATAGCAATATTGTTTTGTTGGGCATACCTACACAAGTGTGCCACCCCACCAACTTTATTTACTCATACCGGTGAGGCGTTAAAAATACTCATGCCAGTGACACGTTAAAAACACTCATGCTGGTGACATGGTAAAAACACTCGTGCCGGTGATACATTAAAAACACCCATGCCAGTGACATGTTAAAACCACCCGGTACACTCTCTGGAGTAGTTGGTGTTAGGAAGGGCATCCAGCCATAGAAACCAAGCCAAAACAGACTGGAGTCTAGTGCAGCTCTCCAGCTTGCCAGTTTCCAGTCAAATCGTCCAACCCATGCGAGCATGGAAAATGGATGCTAAATGATGATGATACAATGGACTTCTTTCAGTTTCCATCAACCAAATCCACTCACAAGGCTTTGGTTGGCCTGAAGCTATAGTAGAAGACACTTGCCTAAGGTGTCGTACAGTGGGACTGAACCCGGAACCATGCATTTGAGAAGCAAACTTCTTACCACGCCTGTGCCTATTTCTTAAGAATCAAAATGAAGTCAGTTTTGTTTCATATCATAGTTATCTTAAATGAAATTCGAAAATTCATTATTCCATAAATAGTTTAAAGATATTAGAAGAATCTTTTCTCCACTATTATTAATGTGACTTCTATTTCATTTTCTTGCTAAAAACTTTCCAGTCTTAGATATTTCTCCACTAGTAATGGAATAATAAATTTGCCCAACAATACATTACTTGGAAACTTATCAAGTCAAACAACACTGCTACACTGATTTATTTAGGTTAAAGACAAAAGACTAATGCTTGATAGGTAACAATCTCTCTATATTATCTTCTCAGCTTATTACATGTACATATTTTATTGGGCTTATAATAATTTGAACTAATCATTTTAAATCTTCAGTTTTTCCTTTCCGTTCTCTCGGCCGCTAGCAACACCCCATAAATCAATATATTAAACATTAATATCGTTCAACCTTATTCCTTGCACTATACAAAAACCAATTTTGAGCAAGTCTCTAAACAAAACAAAAATGTTATCTAACTACTTTTTATTGCAGGCACAACTTATCTCAGTAATTAGTTGAAATTTCAAATAAAAATGTTTCATCAAATAAGTTAATTTTACAATATCTATCAGATAATATATATTACATTATTTAGAATGTATAATATTCCCCACCCCCTTTTTTATGTGGGTGGGGTATATTGAATATTATCTCTTCATATAAATTACATTGTTCATATAGATATAACTTACGGAAACAGTTTTACAGATATTACATGTTAGTAGTTTAGTTACTATATTACAGTGGCTTTCATACTGTTTATCTCTATGAAATTGAAAACTTTCAGTGTCAGTCAAAATGATGAAAACTTAGGAATGATAGGTAAGAGGTGTTTAACTTTCTCTTAATTTCATCTGAAAGAAACAGCTTTGTTATAGCCTGTGTAGGTCCAATAAGACAAATGAGATCGATGTGGTTAATGTTTCACAAGTATTCAGATTCAAAGAAATCATGAGCAAAAGGGTAATTCCAGTGAGAAAGAAGGATCGGGAAGAGTATTTAACGCAAAACCTTAAAGGAGGGGGTAACAATGTTGGTGATTACAGGAAGAGATACAAATAACTTGGGAGTGTCTGAAGAGAAGTAGTACAAGCTCAGCCATATATTAGAAGCAGAGGCCACTGTAATAAACTATTATGGAACCAGTTGTATCATTTACTCTTGTTTGTGTTGAAATACTTAAATACAACAACTGCAGTAAGGAAGATGTGCATTAGCCATTAAAAAACTGTTAACTTCAAACATTTATTATTTGTTATATGATGTCAAAATTACACTGCATCTCGGTGACCAAATCACAGTTCATGCAATGAAAACTTTGACACCAAATAAATAATAAATATTCAAATGAAGTTAACAGCCTTTGTGTGTTTTTGAATGGCTAATATGCGTCTTCCATGCTGCTATTATTTATTTTTAACACAATCTCAGATCAAGTCACTTGCCTGGCAAGTACATCTCCGAGATAACTTAAATACACTTATTTCAATAATCATTATAGTGGAAACTTTAATTGTAAAGATAAATTGTATTTGCAATATAAAGGACAACTTTCAATAAAGAGTTCATAGCTGAATGACTCAACTGGCCTTACCCAACAATGACCAGTCAAAGAGGAATGTGCCACAGGAGAAAGCATTCCTAATTGCTATAGAAACCATACAATAATTTATAAAAGTCAAACATTTGCTCCATTCTTGCACTTGACTCCCAAAGATGAAACAAACCATGCAAATGTCCTTGTTAAATGGACACTCATAACGTAGGAATGATATATCCCTTCAGAGGAGAGCACTATTTTCCTATACATTAACTCACTAATTATCACCCAATAAGGCATTATTTGAACTAATATTTAATTTATACTTAATTTCAGTCAGCCATGCACAATGATATCGAATATGTCTTCATTTCAACATAGAAAACACAACTAAGTACAACTAATTTAATACTCAAATACACAAAGTGTTGTCTAAATATTGTAAACATGTAGAATATTTACTTAAACCTTCATGACAAATCATATTAACCCATTAGCATTTAAATCAGCCATATTAGGCTAAAATATTCTGCCTGTTTTATGTTCAACCTGGCCAGATCTGGCCTCTCACACCTTCCCTACGATGACATTCTAATAATAAACAGTCACATTATCAAAATCTTGAAGCTACAAGACATCATCATCATCATTATCCTTTAACGTCCGTTTTTCCATGCAAGCATGGGTTAAACAATGTGAATGAATAAGCAGTATAGTTGACAGAATAATCTGAATGCTAAAAGGTTAAGATACTTTTAATGTCAAACTTTTTTTAAACCTCAATGGTGTTGGGAGAAGATTTCTCGAGGTTTCAAACTGAACCCTTCGTCAGATAAAAAGAAATAGAAAAGTACTTTTTTTTTGAGTCATTTGATTATTAAAGCAAAAGAAGTCTTTCCAATTTATCCAAAGCAAGGTTTGGTCTGAAATACCAGGAAATCCTTCTCTTGATGACAAATGAAATTTCCATCTAACCAGTTTCTCTGTTCATTATTCCTGAAAAGATCATGGGGATAGAGTTCTCAGGCATCTCTTCCATAGGGTCCTATCAGAAACAACCATTATTATTCTTTCTCGCTGGATTCCCAAGTGTGAGATACTGAGGTAAGGGGTAGTCCAAGAACACCTCGTTCATGATCTACCCCTAGGTCTCCTGTCAGTAGATTTGGCTTGAAGAATCCATCTTGCAATTCTTTCCTGTGACATTCTAATCACATGTCTATAGTACCAGAGCTGTGACCTGTCAATGTGGAGAAGCAGCAGCTTGACCTGGAGAGACTCCCTGATCTCTGACCTATGCACCCAGTTGAATAACGTTACTTCAGAGACCACCACTAGTTTATTTTAATTTTGTTTCTTTAAACCTTATATGTTTGCAACGTATAAATCTACCACAGTATTTGAAACGACATCAGCTAACTACTATATACCATTTATGCAGTATCAAACCATAAATATGTGATCTTTGAAAGTTCATAACTATAAATATCACAGCTTTTAATAGTAAATGCCAAAAATATTCCAGCAGTGAAATAATATTGATTTCAAATTTTGGCACAAGGCCAGCAATTTTCGAGGTAGGGCATAAGTCAATTACATCGACCCCAGTGCTCAACTGGTACTTATTTTATCAACCCCAAAAAGATGAAAGACAAAGTGGACCTCGGCAGAATTTGAACTCAGAACAGGAAGACAGATGGGCACGGTAATGATTCTGCTACCAGCTCGTTGCCCTCAGCAGTGAAGTAATATCAACAACAATAATATCACCCCTATTAAGATGCAGTGCATTGCCATTTCAACAACAATAATAAACAGAGGGGAAATAATTTCCATAAAATAATTATTTAAAAGATAAAACCAATTAGAATGAATTCCTAATAAGCAACAAAAAGAGCTATAGTGCAGTATTGTAGCGTATAATGGCAGTGTTGCTAGAAGAACTAAAACTGCTAGCTATCATGAGAAAAGAGATAATTCAGATCAGTGATATCTCACTAAAGTATTTACTAGCAATATTAGCAGAAGTACCAACCATTAATTCCCACAATGCATTGCCATATCTCCATCTGCATCTTATAATTTATTAATATAGTTGTAATGGAAGATAAACAAATGCACCAGTGACCTATATGATTCAAGTTTTGGCCATTTCTGTATTAATGAGAACAATAGGAGGAAACATTAGATTTGATTTGAAGGGAGTGGAGGGAATGGTGGGAGGGGGACAGGGTGGAAGCAATGGGGGTAACAGAGTGGAAGTAATGGGGGGAAAAGAGTGGAGGCAATGGGGGAAAAGAGTGGAGGTAATGGGGGTTACACAGTGGAGGCAAAAGGTAAGAAGAGAGCAGGAGGCGAGAGGCATGAAGAGGGCGGGAGGCGAGAGGCATGAAGAGGGCGGGAGGAGAGAAGTATGAAGAGAGCAGGAGGGGAGAGGTATGAAGAGAGTGGGAGGCAAACTGATGAAGTAGACGTAAGGATTGGTGAGATGAAAGTAAGGACTTCAGATGCAAAATCTATTCCTTTAGTTGCAGAAATCCAGGAAGATGATTCCAGGTCATGATACAGACACAGCAATGTTGTACACCTTCATATCTACATCATATAAAACACCATAAGATTGCAGATTCTGTGGAGTTATACATGCTTCTCTCCTACTGAGAAAATGAAAGACTTTAACAATGTTAATGGAATAGACCAGTAAGACCATATGTATGCTAACTCTTGGATAATCTATAATGATGCACTGATTAGGATCGTGCTGATTGTAAAAATTTCTATCAGTTGGTCATTTCTGTGTCAGATTTAAAGCTCTGTGTCTTGGTATTTACATTTTATGAATGGTCATCATAATTATGTTTGATGAGTGATGAGTGGCTAATATAAATAATTAAAGTAATAAAGACTAGCAATCATGCTACGTGGTTTGATATAAGTGTAGATAGATTTATTATGGATCAATTTATGGACTCCTAAATAGTTGTTGCTGTTATTTAGTACAAGGTTATCTCTCATCATGCAGATATGTTTAACACTTTGGCATTTAAACTGGTATTATCTGGCCTAAATATTCTACCTGTTTTATGCTCAAACTGACCAGATCTAGCCCTTCACAGCTACCCTAAAATAACCAATCATAATAAACAATCACATCATTGAAATCTCAAAGCTACAAAATAATTCAAAACAATTCGAATAAATAAGCATTACATTTGACAGAGTGATCTTAATGCTAAAAGGTTAAAGGTATTCCAACTTGTGTTTTTTCTTTTTGGTCTTTATACTTTTTTTGCAGGCATAAAGAATTCAGAACTATATTATTAAATGTATCTTTTCTTAATCTTTTTTTTTTTATATAAAGAAACTTTCATAAGCCGATTTCTAATTAAAAGCAAAAATTATAATGGACTTAGTAAATTAACCATATTTATTATTCCATTGGTGTTTGTAACTTGAATGGCTCTTACATCAAATTATGATCGGTTTTAATTAAGATATGAACATAGTGAAACATGAGATTTTGTAACATAGAACAAGCAGCAACCCCAGGCAAATTGGTATTAAATGGTTTAAGATAGCCGGGTATGATCTAAAAGAGATTTGGCTACTATTTCTCACAAATCAAGTGAGTGTAGAGGCTTCTTGTTGATTTGATTCATTTATTAATTTGTTCTCAATGTAAAATAGTGAAATCTCCAACAAATCAGTTCTATAAACTTTATTGTAATAAATGTATGAATAACCTTCTAAATCATCATCAACTATTAACGTCTGCTTTCCATGCTGACATGGGTTGGACGGTTTGACAGGAGCTGGAAAGTCAGAAGACTGCGCCAAGCTCTGCTGTCTGCTTTGGCATGGTTTTTATGGCTGGATGTCCTTCATAAAGCCAACCTAAAAATTTATCAGAATCATTATTATTAAGTGTTCCAATTATTTTCAGCACCAGAAACATGTGCAGCTATAACTTCATATATCTAGAAAAACTGATTGTAAGCTTACCTGATTTTGGTTACAACAAAGAACTTATAAGATATAACTATATAGAGCTCTATAGAAAGTTTTGTAATTGAAAAATCTAAAAAGGCAATGATATTTTCTCATTAACAGAAGCACTAAGAAATAAGCCTGATATCTAATGATTAAGGGCTATAATAGGTTTAATATCCAATGAATTAAGACTGTAAGAGTTTTAATATCCAACAATTAAGGGCCATAAGAGGTATGATATCAAATGGTTATGGATTGATTATAATAATAGGTTTGATGTCCAATGATTGAGGATTATAACAGCTCTAATATCCAATGAATAACAGCTGTAAAAGTTCTGATATCCAATGATTAAATGGCTTTAAAATTATAACACAACAGAATCTAGCTTAAACTAAATTTAAAAAATAAAACAAAAACACAGAAAACGGATTTCATAATTAACAAGTTTAAATTAGAATCTGCAAAAGAAAATCTCAAGCACATGTAGGGACTGAATCTGATATATCTTGCACAATAGTCAACTGTCAGAATAACAACAATACATTGAAATAATGGTAAGCTATTTATACAAAAGTACGACTAAAATGCACAATTTTTAACTATGTAAAAGAAGAGGAGAGGTTTCTAAGATTTAGGGATCAACTTTTCACTTTACCCAGTACTACTTTAGTGTCATGTAAGGACTTACAATTACAAAAAGCAATTTATAAAAGAATGTGCATCTATCATTAAAGCAATAAACACAACTATGTACACACATACAAGCAAGTGTATAAGTGTACAAATATCTCTCACATCTAAAAGTAGTTGGGTGCACAGAAAAAAACAATACTGAAATACATTTTCCATATTCATATAATATAAAAAGAAGCAAGCCTATAACTAGTTTGTGCATTTCTAAGCAACATCGAGACCATCTATCAATAACACTGCAATATTATATCATCGCAAACAGCACCAATAAACCATTATTACCGTTTTTCATGATATGTCCAACATATTGTCACATCATCACATGTGCCGGCCGATAGCACCTTCACCACAACATTAGCAATTTTTTCAACATTAACAACATAATCACTTCTATAATGAGCAATTAAAGTCCTACTTCACAATACTCACTTCAAAAACGGGAACCTGCGTGCCATGTTGCTGTTGGTAATTGAGTGAAACAGGTCAGCCTTGTGTAGATACACATTAGTTTAAACAGAGGCCATATGAGAAAGAAACCATCTGTTGACACTTACGCTTGTCATTATGCTTCCTTTTTCCCCTTTAGGTCACCTTACACATCATCTAAGTCGTCTGGTAATAGTCCTGAAACGTTACATGATAGAAAAAAAGGAAGAGATGAGACAGCAACTAACTCGAGCTTAAGAATGGCTTAACTGTTACAAGAAGTTAGGGTGCTGAAGCAACAGATGAAGGCCAAGAGCAGAGGAGACACAGCTAGCAGTATATAGTGTTAAGTTAGAAAGCTTCTGAATCTGTTGTAAAAATAAGTGCATGTAGATGCACACATGTGTGCATATACATAAATATTCACACACATATATAGATAGATAGATAGATATATATACATACATAACATCTCACACACAACAGTATCAAATAAAAAATTTTGTTTTAAATCATTAGATTGAAAATTTGAAATTTTGTAATGTCACTTTAAATGAAGATATACAACTAAAATATTTACCAGCAACACAAATGACCTTTACAAAGCAGTTCTTACAATACTTCAAAATACTTGTTTCCAATTACAAATTGTAAAATATTTTCTTTTTCCTTTCATTTACTGGTTTGTTGCAATTTCTAGTGTTTTTAAAGTATACAGTGACTGTAATTAAATGAATACTCTAGTGCTAAATTTCAGTAAAATTACATACTTTGCATAATACATCCAGTTGATTTTCTTTAGAGTTTACTAGACTGTGCAAACGTGTGTAATTTATATACACATGATATGTAATCAACGTTTTTGGAGGAGTACACCGGCTGTGATTATATATTTCAATGGAAACATGTATACAATACACAATCATTAGTAACCAGCCCACTGAATCAGTCTACAAATAAGTTTTAAGATGTCAAACCCCCATTCAAATACTTTGTGAGATTTTGTAAAGCGTGGCTGTGCAGTAAGAAGCTTGCTTCTCAACCACATGGTTCCGGGTTCAGTCCCACTGCATGGCACCTTGGGCAAGTAAGTGTCTACTTCTCTAGCCTCGGGCCAACCAAAGCATTGAGAGTGGATTTGAAAGAAGCCAGTCGTATGTATGTATGTATATGTGTGTGTATGTGTGTGTGTATGTGTGTGTGTATGTGTGTGTGTGCGTGCATGTGTGTCTTTGTTTTCCTCCATCACTGCTTGAGAATTGGTGTTGGTGTGTCTCCCAATTTGGCAAAAGAGGCCCCCCCCCCCAAAAAAAAAGCACTGGAATCAATTCATTGAATTAAAAATTCTTCAACATGGCCGCATTATAATGACTGAATCAAGTAAAAGATTATTTTAGAATAGTTCTGAGATCTTTATGATGGCTGACAACTTCAAGCAACATACTTCCGACAAATTTTGCATGAAGCAGGTCAACAAATTTGCTACTCTGGTACTTAGAGTGCACCGTAACACTTTTGGCAAGCATTCTTTAAGCTGAGCACAAGTTTTTTGAGTGGCATGACTGTTTCATGGCTGGTCAAGCATTAGTTGAAGATGATGATTGTTCAGGGAAAGCAATCACAAGCAAAATGCCTGAAAATGTGAACCAAAAATTGTGAACTCATCCATGAGGACCATTACTGAACAATCTGTTGGCCCTCTCACATAAATGGAATCATTTATTGAGTTTGCCAGAAGAATCACATGGAAAACTTAGACATACGACTTGTTGCTCTAAAATCTCTTTTCTGGTTCTTGACAATCAAAAGTAGCAGCAGCCGCAGCACTTTGATGTGGGCCCAAGGGCCATGTTGAAACAGTATCACTTTTGAGAGAGTAAATGAAATTCAAACAGAATCACAGGTGGTATTAGGCAGCCTTTTTAGGAACAGAGTTACAGTGATACTTTTTCAGTTGTGTATTATTGTTTACCTTATGAAAAGGACTATTATGAAAAGCTGGTGCCTGAATATAATATATAAAATGCATTGTTAGCTGAAGTAATAGCAGATGTACTTTCTGATACCTCCTCATATATACACACTGATGTATGCATGATCACCTTTCTTGAGAAAATGTACAACTGAAAATACTACTCCACCTGACCTTAGTATTAATGTTAAGTTTAAGTTGTGTTAAATTTTCATCTTATGTTCATGTATTTTTAATGAAATTGGTTCCCTTCTAAGTAAAAGATGCTTAGCTTGTCATAGTTTCACGTGATCACTGAAGATATTTGTACTAAACAAAAATGTAGCTCAACCTGCTAGAAACAGGAACCAAATCTTCATCAGATCAAACTTAACCATCTTAAATGAAGGATACTTTAACCTTCTGAACATAGGCCCCTTATGTTGCTGTAGAATTTTGTCCCCTGTATTGTGTTGCATAGAGAGGGGAGTAAACTCGTGACAATATGAATTTTTCTACTGCGTGCTACAGGTTAAACGAAAGTATTTTATATTCCAGCTGTAAACTCAGGAATGCTTATGATCATTAGGTCTAATTATCAGGCCTGGCTCAAGGTTAAGCAACAAAAAATCTTTAAATATATCCATTTTCCAACAAAATATAGATTATAATTTTTCTATAGAATGAGAATACTAATAATCTAATAGTCGAATAATTTGAAATATTTTGATAATTACATATAAGGCAGATTCTAAAAGAACTTATCTAAGAAAAATATATGAATTTGTTGCAGTTATGATATCTAAAAGCTTTGTTAGCAAATGTAACGACAAGCCCACAATTAAATTGAGAATTACATATCAGGTTCTTAGTCACTATATAGTGTAAATCAATATTGATATATATGTGTAGGTATATACATACTCATACATCCATCCACACACACGCACGCATGTGTGTGTGTATGTATGTGTGTGTGTATATATATAGATAGATTAATATACAATATATGAATTACACAAATCCAGTGAAACTCATAACAGCTCATACAAGTATCAATATCCTAAGAAGTACGATACAAGGGATGCATATGCATCC
>JAOPUL010003611.1:614162-626726 GCA_027564515.1 Octopus rubescens | reverse complement strand
TACACATATGCATATACACACATATATATATATATATATATACACATATACACGTATGCGTACACCCACACACACACACATACATATATATATCTTTTATCTTGTACTTGTTTCAATCATTGGACTATTCCCATGCTGCAGCACTGACTTGAAGAGTTTTTAGTCAAACAAATCAACCCCAGTAATTATTTTTTAAAGACTGGTACTTCTTCTATCAGTGTCTTTTGTCGAACTACTAAGATACGGGAACATAATCAAACTAACACTGGTTGTCAAGTGGTGGTGGGGGACAAACACACACACAAAAACATATATGTATATATGACAGGCTTCTCTCAGTTTCAGTCAACTAAATCCATTCATAAGGATTTGGTCGGACTGGGGCTATAGTAGACAACACTTGCCCAAGGTGCCATGCAATGGGACTGAACCCATTGTTACATGGTTGAGAAGCAAAGTTCTTACCACAGAGCCACACCTGCATCTATATATATATATATATATATATATACACACACACACACACACACACATATATATTTATTTAAATATATATACATACACACACATATAATTCAAATCAGAAGACAGAAAGAGTTTAGCACATCTCTAAGGAACAATTGTTTTGCTACTGTTCTGTTTTAACATCATTGCTCGCAAACATTCCATGTGAAAAGTTATGTAATATTTGCAGCTTTTAAACATTACAATGGCACTTCATCAGGCTTGCATCAATAGATGTGCTCTTACATTGTGCATGTCAAGCATTGTATGTTGCTTATATTGAGAGTAAACAATAAGTTTAAAATATGAATAAAAATGGTGGAATAGCAGATCGAGCTTAGGCTATAGTAATAACAAATCAGAGAGAGAGAGAGAGAGATAGAAAGAAAGGGAGGAAAGAACATACAATGCTTGACTGACACATCTTTTGATGTAAGTCTGATGAAGTGCCACCCTAATGTTTAAAACCCAAAATATTACATAACTTTTCACATGTAACTTTTGCATGCAATGGTGTTGAAAACAATGGTACCAAAACAGTTGTAATTGATCATTAAAAATGTTCTAAACTCATTTTGTCTTCTGATTTGGATTATATTTTACACTTCGCTAGACCAACACATTGAATTTATCAATGTGGTACCTGGGTTTTTTACAAAAGCAGAATTTCAATCTTTCCTGAGACTTCAATTCCAAAATGTAGATATCCTTGAGCTTGGGCTGAGTGCTACTTTAGAAATACTCCAATTTTCAACCCTTTCAGGGCTACAGCATATATACATATATTTATATATATATATATCTATATACACATATGTATATATACATATATATATACATATGAATATATGTGTGTGTATACACACACACACACACACATGTATATACCATGTACGCATGTTCGTGTATGAGTATTGAAATGAAAATCCAGTATCTCAAATCATATGCAAAATAATTTTCAAAAATAATACGAATACTAAAAGTTATATCCTAAAGATGACATCATGAAAAAGTAAGATTATATAATCACTGCTAGCATTACTTAAACTATCATTATAGGAATTTATTCTGTCTGAATTTCATTGCAAAGGAAGAGAAGAATATTATTAGAGTAATGAAAATATATAAAAACTGATTGCTTTAAAATTTAATTGAACTATTTTTGCCCTATACCATGGCAAATTTAGGGTTATGTTTTCCAGGTAATTTCGAGAAGATATCATCCAGTGTCTTCATTAATAATCTCTGCAAGAGGATACAATTTTAATTTCATCAGATTCATATGTTTTAACAATGGAAGTTGGAATATGAAATATGTAACAGAAAAGTTAAAGAAAAAGAATTACATGAATATTTTTGTGTGTGTATGAGTTCAAACTTTATCTATATACCAAGTCATATATACTTAGGCACTTATTAACAATGTTTATAACAAGAAATCTGAAACCATTTGTTTTGATTAAATTCTGATGTAAGCACAACAGATGTTGGCATGGCATACCTGACAGTGGAATGAGTGGAAGGAATCTTTATAAAAAAAAATCTTAGTTACTATTATAAACAATCTTTGTATAGCAAAACTTCTGCATATATGCATCCATTACAGAATGAATACAACTTAAAATTTTAAATATCCAATCCAATTTGCAACAATGAATACTGAAAATTTTTTTATCCCAATCACATTTAAATGTTTGTCAGCTCTGCAAGTATTTTTTACCTCATCCATAAATCAAGTCTCAACACCAAGAGAAAATCATAATCTCTGCACAAATACGATAATATCAATCTTAATTATTCCAACATTTCTCACATCATTTTATATGCTTCATAACCTTTGTTCTATAAACCTTCAGATATTCAAGATTGGTTCATTAGTTATGGCGCTGACAATTGTATCAACTACTTTTTGAAGCAAATGTGATTTCCCTCATTCCACTACAACAAAGATAAAGCTCTTCATCTATATATATATATATATATATATATATATATATATATAACAGAGGACGTGTGTGTGTGTATATATACGCACACCACTTGAGAACCACCAGACCGATTTTGACCAAACTTCACACATACATTTCTTATGGTCTCCTGGTAGTTTTAGACACATAAAATTTTCAAAATTCGAACGTGTCAATGGAGAAAACTGTGAAAAACAAAGTTTGAAAATGATTTTTTTTTCTCTATAACTTTGGTGTTTTCCAACGAATTTTCATTGCCTATGTGGCATTGATAGTGTAGAACTATTAAAACTTTCATAAACAACCTGCGTTAAGCGAAAATCCATGAATAACTTATTTTGAAACTGACTTTTTTTAAAAATAACATCTGAAGTAAGCAACTGATTTTGCCTAAACTACACACATACATTACTCATGTGCCAGTGATCATTTTAAGTTATTGATTGTTTCCTTAGACCATTTGCATAAAGTACAAATTGCAAATTACCCATTGTGGATACTGGAATGATATAAGTAGACTGTTTAGAATAGATGCAGATCAAACTTCGTTCAGTGGTTCAGTTGCTCTTATAATGTTGCTTAGGATCTTAATAAGTCAATTTTAGTTGAAAGCGTGCCCTTGATATGGCCTTACAAGTTTTGTCATTCCATGTTAAATTGTCTTCCTTTGAGAGTTAAGTTGTCCCCATAGAGTGCACAATAGAGTCATGACATTTAGTGGGGGCTTTGAAAAGATAGTACAGAGGCAACTGAAATTAATGCAACATGCCAATATCGTCCTTAACATTATAAATTCGCACCACTGCATGATGCACGCATGTGACCCTTCAATAAATAATTCAATAATTCGTCCTATATACACCAAAGACAGTTTAAGCCTACTAATATTTCTCTCAGAATACCTACGAATAGTGAAAAATGGCAAATAATGAAGTTCAAAACTCGTGCTGTAAAGGCAGGTACATAACTTCAGTATTTAATCCCGGGCAACGCTGAGTACTGTTGCTAGTATCTTATATAAAGTCTATGTCTACCAAACCATAAGCAACTGTACATAAAAAAAAATGTTCTCTTCATGGCTTAGTAAGAGGAAGAAGGGCAATGCCTGTGACCTTTTACAAGGCCACTAAGACTGGAGTCCCAGCCTAAAAACTTGCAAAAGAATGTACTCTGTGCTAAATATGCAAGAGTCAGGCAATGGCATTAAACTCAGTCTTCCACCCTAACAGCCCCTCTGATGGGATTCTTTACAGTTTCTATCTTTCAAATTTCATTTAGAAAGTTTTGATCAACCTGGGGTCAAAGACATTTGCCCAAGATGACATGCAATACCAATATAAATTTCTTGTCTTGCAAACAAAATTCTATTGCTTAGCTTACAAGCTGTCTTTTTTCCCCCCTACTGGTAACCAAATTTTCTGATCTTTCCAAAAAGGATACCCAGTGACCCATTTCTCAAAACCAAATATTTATGCTACTGTTAGTCCTTCACACAAAAACACAAGTACTTCTGCTTCATTTTATACTTCATTTTAGGTCATTTCTTCTCAACATTAATCATTGCCACAGAACCACTCAATGTAAAAGTTTCTTTAGTCACATATGTTCTATATGGTGATTATCCCAGATGCCATACCAGCCATCATTCCAAAATGAGAGCTCCTAAACCTCATTGTTAATTCTGCCAAAAGTTTTTAACTTTTTCTGTAAATGGGTATGGATCCTAAGACATAGAAACACACACCAGTGTTTCCAAGAAACATCACTGATCCAATTATAAAGTTAGAACTCATTTAAATAAATTTCAAATTTAAATGAACACTAACTTTATCAGCCTAAATCGCTTTCTCTTTCATGTATTACTGATTGGACTTTCATGACTAACTACTTCATAATGGTCCCGTTTCCTTAAAATATTTTGATAAAAACAAAGTTGTTGCTCTTGCTGTCGGGTCTAAAAAAACCAACAATATGGATTAGAAGCTTCCAATCAGATTTTGTTAGTTTACCAATGTTGACAGTGCTTTCTTCAATCTATAAAAATGAATGTATCTTGGAGAACAGTTATTCCATTAACATTTTTTTTCTTTGAATCCTGAAAACCACTTGGCAGATGTATATTTTCCATAAAAACAAAGAGACTTAAAACTATACTACAATGGGAACAAGATACTTTTGATTGAACAAAACACAATCACTACTTACAACACCTCAAGGAAACAAACCCACAGTACCAGTTTCACTGATCAATAAATCCTCACACTCACTAAAAATGCTATGTCTAAATTTCTTTGATGAAATATTATAACAACTGCATATATAACACAGCCAAAGTTGCATCATTAGGAAATAGTTTCCTTTTCAACCTTTATCAGTTGATGGCTCACAGATAATGCAAGTTTGTCAAAGACCAAAATCTTTCTAAGAGGATGGATACACAAGGTAATTGAGTTACTATTTTATTGGCCCTTATTGAAAGGTAGGAAATTTTCCTATTTATTATTTTACAAACAGTGTCTGATGTTATCAGAAAACAAAAATAAAAACTAAATTATTTTAATAATAATTTAACAGTACCACAGATCTAAAAGTAAAATTGAATGAAATATTCAATAACTAAATTTCTCCATTCAACCTACTTATGACAGAATGAGAATAAAAATTAACGTAACTCACCTGGGCATATTGATGTGATAATATTTGGTAGATTTTGTCCCAAATGCTGAGTACTTTTAGTTTTGAAGATAGTGGCATTTATTGCAATCTGCTTTAATCCATTAATTCCAAGCCCAGCAGCATATAAATTGTAATTGTTAGCTTTCGCACCTCTATTCTTTTGAAGAATTTTTCTCATATCTTGCTGGGAAATTTTGTTAGTGAGAAAAATTACAATGTTATCTACATCTGGACGATCTCCATTTTTAAGTGAAAACATCTTTTTTTTTATAACATTGAAAGCTTTTGATACAAAGGGCTTCCTTTGTACAAAAGATATATTACTGATTGATCTGTATATGGCAGCTTTTGTTTGAAAGCTGTTTAAATCAAACTGAATAAGCTGTTTTGAAGTATACATCAATAATCCTATCCTCACATTACCTGAATCAATCTCAAAATATTTCAAAATTTCTTTGGTAAAATTCATCAAGTGCTGGAAATCTAGTGCTGTAGCTTTCAAAGATGTTCCAACAACAAATATAATATCAGCTTTTACTGATTGACATTCTGGAATAAAAAGCTTAAAAATGATATTATCATTATTACTTCCAGAGCAGATAATGCTTATTATTTTTCTATGCAAAATATATTGTTTCTTCCTATCAACCATTTTCAGATGCAAGATCTACTAGAATTTAACAAGGACTTCAAATTCCAAAGAGTAAATTAATACATAAATTTTAATTGTTTACAAAGTAACAAAAGTATTATTTCTCATGTGAAAAAATGTTTTCATTAATTCTATTTGAGCATCTCAGACATCAATTAATGCACTTATCAAATGGAGACAAAAGGATAAATGTCTTTCTAGAGATTGTTTTTCTAAGGAATAAATAACATTTTGTATTACAGAAAGAAATACAGTATTTCTGTGTGCAATGTTCTATTAACATCGTAAAACTAAATAATCTAAACTAATTAAATCAGATGCATGCAATTTCACATCCAAATTATTATCTATTGACTACATTCACTTACAACAATAAATCAAGACACTATTTTATGCAACTATTCAGTATATTTTGAGCAACTATTCAGTGTATCATGAAATCATTCAGAATATTTTATATTAATTTTTTTAATTATATAGTGTCTATTAAAAGATGTAAAATAATTATAGTAGATTGACAGCATATGGTAGAGAATATTTGTTCATTTATTTTATGTCCATTTTGTACAGCTTAGATAAATGTATATTATTGATACATTCTTTTACAACCAGATGCCCTTCCTGCCACTAACCCATACCTGTTTTTCAGGTAAGGGATTTCCACTTGTCTTCGAAAGTGCAGAGGTAGTAAATGATTAATTGACATATAAACGTCAACAAAAAATATTGTCTATCTCAGCTCATGCAGAATGTAAATATTCACACACACATACACACACAGAACTTGTATACTTTCCATCTACCAAATTCACTCACAAGGCATTGGTCCCACCAGGGTTATAGTAAAAGGCACTTGACGAATGAGCCACATAGTGGAACCAAACTTAAAATCAAGTGGTTGCAAAGCAAACTTCTCAACCACAGTTATGCCAGTTCAGGCAGATAATATTAAATATTCTTAAAATGCATTTTCATCAAAGTCAGAACATTTTCTTCTAATTCCTAGTTATATATTTTTAATATGCAACTCTAAAATGTGAAAAGAAAGTAAAACCTGATAATTATAAACTTGTATTTTATGCACATTGCTTCATACACTAGATTTAACTACATGTACTTGAAAAAACAAAAAATTGAAATACAGTTATTTGTGGTTACACTGTATTCCATTTTAATGTATGAATGAGAACTTTGAGCATAAACTTATCACTATACAGTATAAAGTATATTGAAATAAAGGACATTCACAAACATACATATTATTGTGCACATCTAACTTAACTACATACATACCAATGTAAATGCTATGAAACTACGAACAGAACAAAAGAACATGAATGAAAAACAGAATAAAGAGATGCTTTAAAACCAATGGCTCAAAACCGATGATTTCACAACCAACTCTTAAGAATAACAAACACCAGGAAAATACATTTGAAAATTTAAAAGATGTTCCTATGGAACAATACATTCCGAAGAACACCTTGTTACTGACTAGTATTGATGAAATTATTGATTAAGGAGAATTAGGAGAGTCAGATACAACTTTTGCAAGTATCTGCAATTGTCACTGAATCCTGAACCACACATAAGTGCAATTCAAAACTTGTCAGTTTAGGGTCAATAAATAGGAACTCAGCAGCACGCTTCTCTGTGAGAAACAAAGTGTAACCACATTTTAGAATGAACTTCCTATCAAAAGACCTGCTGTTTACACCATATGTGTTAATTTTTATTGTACACTGAGTGAATTTCTTTAGATTTTCTTTGATTTATGGTAGTTAAACTTCAAGTGGTGAATTAGAATTCACTAATATTATTCATTAATGATTTATTCGTTATTAATGATTTAATTAGAGAAAGAGAACTCGGACTTGGAAAAATAATCAGTGTTATTTCAGTGTCATCTGTATACATCAGTGATCTAAGTGATTCTGACTGGAATGTATATCAGAATGGAGAGATGATATTGATCACTGGATCAATGCTTTCATTAGTGATGTGGGCCTTACAAAACCTTTGAATTTAGAAACAAACACTGTTGAACATATTTTATTCAACTTTTTCCTCAAGAAATTTTTATCAGGATAGCAATGAAACTATAAGGTATGTACATCAATCAACATGGTAATGTCACTTTCATTACATCAATGGAGAGGATGAAGGCATATCTCAGAATGCATTTTCTAATGGTAGTTGGGCAGCTTACATGTTAGAGATGAGTGGAACACAAATTCAGGCTCTGAGACAAGAATTCAATACTCAGGAATTGATATCTTGTAAATATATGTGAAACCACCTAAGTGTAATCAACCTTCCTGGACAAGTGACAATGACATAACAGGTAAAAATCAACAATAAATAAAAACCACATTCACTATCATTACATCCTACCACCAGGTTTCATCCAAATTCATGCGATAGTTATATTTTTATCATTTTTATAGTGGACTAACTGCATTTCATCAAAATCTCTAGTTTCTAAGATGATTGAGGGATTAATATAAAACACTAATAGAATTTAAGAATTAAAGAATAGTATAAAAAATGTTTCACCAAAAGACTTAGCCAAACTAGCTATTATTGCTAAATTTGTTAACAGATGGACCCATTATAACTCAACAATACAATAAAGCACAAGAAATAAATAATGATACAAAAAGTTTTAACAACTTTATATAGCTCATATACTCTGCATTTGTTGCCTTCAGTCAATTTAAAGATCTCAAAATTTATACCTCCATATCCATTTCAATGCTCACACACTAAACCCTTAAATATTATTAAAATAACATACTGAATTGAATGCTTCACTTCCACAAATTTAATACCATCTTCACTCATGTGTAGGTTATATGTGTATATATTTACTTTCTTCATTATATTTTATATGTTCTAATGTATATTAATCTATACAGAAATATGTAACTGCATATAGAACATTACTGGATAAATAAACATCTTTATCTTTCCTATTTAAAATATTCAATTATCTATTTCATAATCAGTTAAAGAAGTTTATTTCAAGTGAACTGCAACCCTATTAATATCTGACTGAGAAATGTAATAAATAGTTAACTAAACTGTAACTATTTGTTAAATTGGATAACATTCATATAATTCTAAATGGTTTTTTTTTAGTAGCATGAGTGAGATGAAATTATTTCATTGATAGTCAAGACATCCTGCTAATGATCAATCAGCTTACAAGAAATAGTATCCAATGCTCCTGCAAATTATACCCTACTATCTTAAATAAGAAAATGACATATTGAATATAGTCTCTTGTACACAAACACAATCATAGCTGGAAAACTTTTGATCTGGGTTAATCTGAGGCTAAACAATGACGTAGGTAGTAGGCTTAATCTATCACCTGATTTAACACAGTACCTGACCCTTGGGTAATTTCAGCAGATTCCACTCTGATGCAGACCATGTCTCTGATTTAAGGATAACTTCTTCCCTATTATCTATAAGTCAAAAGGGCCCTGAGAAGGGTCATGGATATTATTGTTCCACCCCTGGATATTATTGTTCCACAAAGCCATTAAAAAACTGAAAAATCACTGTACATCAGAATTTAAATGGAATATATATTGTGTTATTCATGGAGTGTTTCACAGATAAATATAGGAAACTTGGTTCTATTAAAGCCATTAAATTCACTTGGAAATGTTCTTCTAAATGAATTTTCCCATAAATTTAGAAAATATTTCAAAGTATATTTATAAAATTCACATCTATGGACTTTGCTGTATTCCATTGTCTTAGAATTGGTATAATATGTAGATTTTATGCATCTAAAAAAACAAAACAGTTTAGATATTCAACAAGTGCCTCGAATGCACATGCAAAAATATAAGCAGCATTCAATAAATACATGCAAAAATTTATATAGTGAAAAAAATAATTTTGTTTGGTTTTTCAAATGAATTTAAGAATATCAGAATGTAAACTTCAATCTGACATCCAGTTGAATTCTAATGAAACAATTAAGTAATTATAATACAAGCTGTGGAAAAATATATCTGAAAGAAAATAATAACATTGTCTTGCAACAAAAATAGTTACTGGGCTGAGAATAGTACAAAAAGAATGAACTGAGACAATTTCCTTTAAGAACTATTTTATCTTAATCACTTAAATGCTTGTGAACAAATATATACTTTTATGGTTTGAAAATATATCTATTTCTGCAGAGACTAATAATAAACAGAATAGGGTGCGTGTGTGTGTGTGTGTGTGTATACACAAAAACACACACACACACATATATATATATATACATACATGGCATATTCATATACATCTAATTTGTTGATTCTTTAAAATATAATTGCAAGTTTATGAAGGGTTTATAGATTTTAAATGGAAGAAAATATTTAATAATTGTGGAACAGTTGATAAGTGTTCGCTGATTTTTCATAATTCATACAAACTTTTAGTCTTTATATCTTTGGTGTTTTTGCATACAACCATCAAACATTCTTTATTGAAAGGAATATGAATAACATGGTAAGCAAATTAATGTTAATTATTTTATATTTGAAATCCTTGGTTTATTGTAAAAACTAAAAGGTTGCTAATTTTTACGTGAAAATATAGTTAATCAATAGATATGAATAAGGAACTGGTCATAGAAAATATTTCTGTTAAATACTAATTAATTTTACAATGCAAGTCTTATCAGGATAAAGCAGTTTAAAGAATGTGAAAGGAAGACACAGAAGATGGTTTATTTGAATTAAAAATGGAAATGTCAATAGCAAATAGAGAAGCAGCTTTCCAACAAGTAAAAATAGAGTAAGTGTTACTAAATTTTACTCTAGTATGTTTAATTACATTAATAAACAACTAATTAGTAGATACGTGCATATTTTCATTAAATTAGTGTTACAGAAGTTTTCTTAACACAATTGCTCTTCAGTTAAAGAGTTACTGTAAGAATTTAGTTTTGAAGTAATTAATTAGGAATTAAATGTGGTTAAATGAAAGTAGAACTAAATATACCATAAAACATAACAAAAACAATAGGAGCATTGAAATTGAAATTAATGTGGAAATATTTTATACAATTAGTAAATTTTGTTGTTGTTACTATATAGTTTGTTCAGTTAAATAAACAGTGTAACAATATACTGCAAAGTTTAAATGGTGTAAATTTGTCCATGTTGAATATTGCAGATATCTTCTTTAATGCTATTTTCGTAATTTGTAATATGAAGAAATATAAGACTATAGAACAATAAAATTGAAAGATAGTATTTATATTTATTCATTTACACTGTAGCTTTTAGAATCTAAGCACTACCATTTTTGAAGTAAGTTATTATGTATTATTTATTTAAATAAAATTAATTTAAATTTTAGATTTTTATATTTTCTTTGTATTAGTTAACTATTTAGAATATATCTTGATTTTTTTTTTCCAGAAAATTAGGCAACTGATTCATTTTTACAAAGTAATTAATTACTGAAAAGTTTAAAAGTTAATTCTATATCATTTATTTGAAAATTAAATGTATAAGGCCTTCGCCAAGCTGCATAAGGTAAAAAAGATGATTTGATAATTCTATTATGTACAGAGTAATAAAATATTTCATAAATCTAGGAGGAGAAAACAAAATTGTCATGAGCTCAGAGAAAGAGACAAAATGACAAATTCATATTTTGAAAACTTAACAAAGAATTTATACTTTATTCCTTTAGTCTAGAGACCAGAGATTTTGTTAATAGATTTTATACATCAAACTGTGGCAGATTACTTACCTCTGTTTGTAACTGTGACAGTTGCAACAGGTTGAACTGTGAGTAAGACACCAAGGGAAGTTAGTGTCAGACATTTTTAAACAATAAAAATATCAAAAGGATAGGTTTCCTTAATATTTTGATTTAATTTACACTTAATTTATATCTAATTATATATCACTTTAATGTTTACTTAACATTAAAAACTATTTTATTTTTTAGCATAGAACAATTGCAGTTTTAAGATAGCACACTATTTTTTTATCATTTTCTCATTTTAATAAATTCCTACAAATCATATTAAATAAATGTTATGAGAAAACTACTTAACTATTAATATTTATTTTAAAACATAAACAATTGTTTACAATTTAGAAATTAATGTCTAATTTACGATCATTAATACACTTCAAAAATTATATCATTTTTAATTTGTATGCAACTAAAAACAACAACAAGCATGGGACTATCACAGTATTATGTATGGTTCCAACCTAGAGTTCAGTAACTGTTTTCTTTTAATAAATGCCTTAAAAATTTTATGCAGAAAAGTTTAGAAACTTATCATGTACATACGTCAGAAAAGTATTTTCATACAGAAGAAAAATAATGTATCACTTTCATATCAAATATATCGTTATGAAATGCCAGTAATATAAGTAATTTTCATTAAGAATAGAAAACAATTTAGATCAAGAACTGGTGTGCAGAACAGCACACCTTGGAGAAAATACTATGACTAATCTTTAGCATTTATGATTTACACAATATTAGAAAAAATATCTGCATAGGCATTAATTTGTCTATATAGTATTTAGAAATATTTTAAGTATACATAAAAGCATAAATGTGTACTCGTATTGATATACACATTTACATAGACATCCAGAAGCAAAACAGACAGTGTAAGATGACAAAGAGTGATGAACAAAGCTTAATACATGATTGTAATACTGCCTATACATTAATATACAAATGGAAATATATAATATATATTTGAAATGACATATATAT
>JAOPUL010003611.1:594481-605103 GCA_027564515.1 Octopus rubescens | reverse complement strand
TCGCCACTTAAACGTGGGTGTACTTTAAGAAAAAAACAATAGCGCTGGCAATATAAATCGAGTGCGAAGCGCACTGAAAAACTAATCGTAGAAAGCGTCTTCTGGGGTTAAAATAGCAGTATTGTCTTTTCTTAAAGAGCATCCACATTTTAGTGGCGATAAAGATTTCTTCTCAGTATAAATACTACTTCCATGTCTAATAGACATTTCTTAATGGATTAGTTTGCTAGTTGCAAAACCAATGAGTATATGGTAGTCATTTTTATATATTTCAACTGGGGTTGTGCAGCTGTTATGGGTAGCAGACAAGTATCTATCACTGAAGATAAACTAATAAGATTGAACTCACGTGATATTATGGTCTACGAGCCGGGATAGTGGAGAGTTCTCTCCCCGCTTGCAATATATTATATAAATCGAGTGCGAAATACACTGATTTACCGTATGGAAAAGGGGTCCTCCTGGGGTTAAAATAGCAGGATCGTCTTTTTTTAAAGACCACATACATTTAAGTGGTGATAAATATTACTTCTATATAAATATATATTTGTAACTCTCTCTCTCTCTCTTTCTCTCTCTCTCTCTCTCTCTCTCTATATATATATATATATATATATATATTCTATTAGCTCGTTTGCGGGAAACCTTTTTGACTGGGCGCATAAAAAAGCCCCTACCCTATCTGGTTACCGCATCTTCCAGAGTAGTTTTCTTGGATGGTTATATGTCTCAGAGCCTGTATAGCTGAGGGGACTTATATTGAAAATGTGAACTAATGGATTTATTTCATAAATATTTTAATGGTTTGCTACGGTCGTTTCCACAAATCATATGTTATAATTCGGTTTTTTCCCCGCATTTAGTTAACCGATACTCCGGGATGTATACCAATTTCGACCAATCAAAGGCACTGAAATTATATTAGGCTGGCTGGATATTTCAAGATGAGAAGCGAAGGAGGTTGACAGTGATATCCTATACTGATATTGGTTTGTTTCCTTTGGTATGTGGGTGTGGTCTGCTGGACAGTTCTCTATGATCTTTGTACTGGTGTAATAGGCTTTAGTGATTTACGATGTACTAAGATAAATAATTAAACACTGTTGGGATGATATCGTTCGTTTTTCTCCATTGTGGAGCGAAGCGGGCGTCGATATATATACATATATATATAAATATATATACATATATATATCTCATACATATTCATAGGAACCAAATGAAAACTTGAAGTGGAAATGAAATGTCTTCTCACCCATCTAAGTGAACAGTATCTCTGCATATGTACTGTCTCCAACTGTGGTGACCCACTCATATCATGCCCGCAATGGTAAAACAAAATTATGACACACAATCATATTCATATATGCAAATGTATACACACAATCTTGTATATTTTTATCTACAGAAATGCAGACATGTACATGTTTGAGTGGGTACATATACACATGAATATACATGAACATACATGTGATATATATACACAAATATTTAAATGTATACACAAATACACACACATACAAATTTATTTATACACACAAGCATACAGAAAAAACATTATACTGTTTGTGTATACACACACAGTATAAATATTTTCTATACGCACGTATGTATATATACAATTATATTTGTATTTGTGTGTGTATCCATGTATATTTATATTTATTCATATGTATATGTACTTACTGCGACACACATGCACAATCACCAATCATGAGAGTGGAATTAAAAGAGTAAATGATTACTATAAATAAATTCACATTCATTTCAATAATTATCAAACATCCAATCATGTATACATTCATAAACACATTTATGTATTTGCATGAACTGGTAATGTATAAGAAATTTATGTCCTAAATATACACTAAATTTTCTGAATATAAATCTGAAGTTAGTCAATTAACATATATTCTATCATATTTTGTCTTTGTGTCTATTTGTACTCACAGACATAAAGTTGGTTGACTATTTCTTGCTCAGTTCTTGGTAGTTCACTGTAGGATGTAACGGTAAACACATTTTGGTCAGTAGGTCTGCTTGCAACTGTTTCCAATTCAGCCTTGTCAGAAAGATTGATTCCCACTGTAAAAACTCTTATGCCTTTTTCCTGTGTTTTAGCTGCCTGAAATGGTATTTCAGCAACTTTCATATTGGATATTTTATCAGTTAATATTATCAAAGCATCTGGTACTCCTTTACGGTCCCCTTTTGCGTCCTGGAACATTTTGGTACGTACTGATTCCAATAAATTTGCTACATTTACTTTATTGGACTTTGATCCAGTCAGTGCATTAGAAATAGCTTGGACCATTATAGTTGCATCATTATATTCATTCAAATCAAATATAACCGATTCTGTTTCACCATAGGTAATCACCCCAACCCTAACCTTGCCCGCAGCAATGTTTGCTTGGCCAAACATATTTACAAGGAAATTCGTAAGTTCTCTCATTTCTACATCATTAACGTTCTCTGATATGTGAATGGCAAACACAAGATCCAGTTCATCAGAAGCTGAAAAAGTGGAAGAAATTTGAATTTATATGTGACACTAATCTACATGCATATTAGATTATCATCAACTTGTTCATTGTTATGTGGTGCAAAGCATTCTTCTTTTGTGAGGTTGGATGCATAATCAATGTGCTCACAATGAAAAGTATCAGTGAAAGTGGCGTTAATGTTTGGGCTGCATTCTATATTTATGTTATAAAAAATGTACAGTGATTGCATTGCTTAAAGTCTGGTGAATAAATAGTGAGGTTTTGAGCATTCTGACAGTTCTTTATGACATTAATGATGAGTCGGTGATAAAGATTAAGCAGTGTACTAAATGACAAGTTTAGTAGCACTCTAATTCTCAAAAATTTGATATAGCCTCAATGCAATTTATATGTCATAAGTGTTGAAAATGGACAGGCTATTTTTTTGTTATAACTATTTAGAGTTTTCTTTGTATTTATTCTTTTTTTAAAATTGTAATGACTTAAGAAACATATAAAAATATTTTTTTAATATATTGTAATTTTCTAAATTCTTGTTTTGCAATTTTTGCAGGTCAGCTTGTTGGACTCCCACAATATAGAACATTTATAATAAGCATGTTTATTTGGAGTCAAAACCTATTTTTTATAACGTAATATTGAAATATGTTTAAAATTACAACTAATATAACTAATTCAGATGCCATAAATTTCAATCTTTGAATTGAAGTAAAACTTTAAAATTGCATTTTCAGTACAGAATTTGGATTTTGAATTTCAACTAATAAAGGAATTTATTTTAGATTATTTATTAGTAGGCAAGAGCTGTATGATTTGCTGCCATTTCTTAATACTTAACCATCATATCTTAAAGTGGTAATAGCATTTACTTTCAAGGTAGGCAAATTGAAGAAAGTATTCTTTTTTGAGAATAAAATACAATCCTATAATAAATGAAATCACCAATGAAAAACATTTGGTCTATTTTAGTCACTTAAAACAATAACTGTCTTTTAATTCTTCCTAAATACTTGATGTAGAGAGATGCAGCATTTTCAGTGGCTACTTAAATTTAAATTATTTTACATTAGAAATACTTTGAACACCATGTTACTAAATTATTCACATTTTACCAAGATTTAATAATTAAATATCATGCAACAATAACCTTTTTTTATAAATACTATTCACTATTAAATGTGATTTGTGCAATACTATAACTTTCTTTAAATGAAATATTAATATAAAAATATTTGTTTTTAATCTGTTTCTACTTCACATGAAACAGACAGATATACTTACTATGATATATTGTATTGTCAACTGGAGGAGCTATAAAGAGATAATTATCAGAATATAGATATAATAATAAATAAAATAATTAGCTCATACTCAACTAAAAATTTCAGTTTTAAAATCTTTAACACCTATATCCTAAACATTTAGACTATTTCCAAATAAGAATTTTTTATTTTGTTTGTGATATAAAAATATAAAAAGCATAATTTTCTATATATGTAAAGATATTGCTAAACCTATTTATCATTAACCTACATGTATTATATTTAACATACATAAATAAAAGAAAATATAAAAACAGTAAGACATTTAAAATCAAATGAAGTGAAAAACTTATTAACCATTCTCATATCTCTACCTACTTTACAATATTTTAGAAGCATCATAATCACGTAACGTCCTGCAACCTATTTAGGTACAATTGAAATATTCAATTCATGCAACAATTCAAGAGAAAATACAGGAGAAATTTTACATTGTCTTCCTTGGTCTATAAAAATATCTTAATTCAGTAAACAAAGATAATAAAACACTGATCTATTATTACTCATAGCAATGAATTGTCCTTACATTATCTATTTACAACTAACTTGACTGGATTATTGGCATTGGTAACAGAATGAAAATATCTTCATCCTTTTTTAAGTAACTATTATTTTAATGAACTGCAAGTTTTGCACAAATTAAATTAAGCAAGAGGATAGAATAATAAACCAAAGAAGAAATCATGAAATATAAGTTTACTGTGTTGCATTTAAACCAGAAACAGAAAAATAAATAAAAAAATACAGATAAGCAAAGGTGACTAGATTTTATGGGAACAAATAGATATTAAAAAGATGGGACTTACAAATATCTGGCAATGTATATGTTAAGCTTTTACTTACGGCGATGTGTTGGTCTTGGCACTGGTTTCTTCATAGCATCAACTATATTAATCAAGATATGAAAATGAACATGTAATTTATTTAAAATTCATTTTGTTCAAAAGATGAATTTTGCTGGAAAGTAAGATCTACAATTCTTGTCCTGAAATGTTATTAAGCAAACTGACACTATTTTTGCAACATGCATTAATTACATACATAAACATATTTGTAACATTAAGTATTAGAGTAACAAGTATACACAGTCATTTCTTGTTTATACATTTCTGACAAATACAAACTACAAAATTCATTGGAACAGGAGTCATTTGAAATAGGGAACTAAACTTTACAAATAATTGACAGAGTTCTTCTGAAGAGAAAAACATGTAAACACAAAATAACTATCCTAGTGTAGATCTATATGATTAAGTTGTATAATTTGTCATGCAGAAAATAATTAGAATTTTTTTTTTCTTTCTGTGGTGCTGGGGAGGTGTCTGTAAAATGTTCCTGCAAGGACCATATAAACAGATGTAAGAAAGAGTCAACTGTAATCTATAGAACTGTGATAGCTAACTTGAAACCATGTTTGTCTATAAACAAAGAAATTTCTAAGTTTTATATTTAATTAATTAAAGATAATTTTTCAACTAAATTGTACTTAGAAAACATTAAAGTTTTTACTTTAGAACTATATTCATTCAGGATAAATTTTGGAAATCCATGCAACAATATTCCATTGGAAACATGCTGAAAATATCAAATTAGACTTACGACTTGAAATACTTTGAAATAGTAGATCATTTGCTTCACTTAATTTGGAATAGTCCTCAACAAATTGCGCATGTACACCTGCAGGTTGATTTGATATATCTCTTAATTCTTTTGAAGTATCAAATCCTATACCAATACTAAATATTTCAGTACCTTTTGCTCTTAATTTATCAGCATTTCGCTTTGAATTTTGGGTCTTAACTGATTCTTGGTCAGTAATCAAGATAAGAGTATTTTTGACAGTAGAGCGGTCACCACTTTTGGCGATAGATATTTTATTGTTAACCACCTTCAAACCAGCTGCAGCATTAGCCTTATTGCCTTTGAACTTATTCATGTTATTTATAGTATTAAAAACATCAGCTTTACTACTATGTGTATCAAAATTACTAATCACTTTTGAATTTATATTATATGATGCAATCGCTACTCTTACAGCTCCAGAGTCTATGTCAGCTGATGAAAGTAATTTCTTCATAAAGGTTTTGAGATGATTTTGTTCAACTTTTGTTGACGCCTTTGACATATGTACAAGAAAAACTATGTCTGCTTTTGCATTAGCTGAAAATATTTTTAAAAAAGAAAAAAAGAAAAAAATTACCAATAATTCGAACCATGATGTAATAAAGAACATACATAATATATTGTAATGCACAAGTGTCCTTATGGATTCCTTTCATACAGATGAAATTTTTAGTCTCATGTAAAATCATTATACATATAAATTAGAAAATGAAATATGTACCTCTTTTTGCTTCTGATTTCATTAGTAATTATTATGAGCATTTTAAAATTATTTTTATTTTTATCTTTATTTGCTATGTTTTTTTTTCATACTATGTAAGGTGGACTGATATTAGTAAGTTGGAACTTCTGCACTGTTGGGAAAATTATTTTTACAATCAGATACTTTGCAGGCTGCTAACCATTTAACAATAAAGAAGGACTAGAGCATACTGCCAGACAGCAGAACATAAGGGATGTAGTAAGATTTAAATTCATGACCCTCAAAGTCATTGTTTCATTATCAGTAAAAGGTTTTGTTACTCATGTAACTGACAACCACTGAAAACATGAAAAAAATCATCTATGTGTATGATAATTACATATCACCAGTAAAATTATAATCATAAAGTCTTACATAATAAAAACAAGTATATAAACTAGTGATAAAAAAAACAATGTTTTCTTTGTTTTGAGGTGTTGTCATAAGCCTTATATCTTCATCAGATTTACAAATTTTAAATCATTACTAAAATTTAAAAATATTTGCTTACTTGGAACATCAAGTGGTGCTGCATCTCCTTGCACTAAAATGAAAAGGATTATATGTGTAAGAATTATATAGTATAGAAGAGACAATAATCTAACTTTCATAAAGCTAGACAATCTGGTAGGTGGTAGTGAAAGAGAAAATCTGAATGTTAAAAATTTCTGTTTCATTCAATTCACTTGGTATCCTAAAAATATATTGTATAGAACAAAGTAAACTATTTTATTGATAAGTTTCTTAAACACTGAAGAAAATTAATATATTGTTTTCATTTAAACAAAATAGTCATTCAATTATCTATTTCATTAACTATAATAATTTCCAAAATTAATTTCAAGAAAACATTGAAAAACTACAGGCATATTTTAATCCATAAAAATCAAGTTAACATCAAAATTAATGTTCAATATGGCATTTGAATAATTTAACATTTAAATTAAGAGCTGAGCTTAAAAATTGAAATTGATACACATTTCAAAAGTAAATAAATATTCACATTTGAATATTAAAACTGAGTGAAAACACAAGTAGAAAACATGCAAGCATTTAATTGCAATTCTCTTTAGAAAATCTCTTTTGAGAGGAAATACAACTTTCATACAAACATGATAATTTTTCAACAGCCAAATCTCTAAAGCAAATTTGTCATTCGAGCATCATTTCTCTTCTCTGATACTTTGTATCTGAGATATCATGTCATAGTACATAATCTGGAAAGGGGTGGGCTCAAACAAGTTCACTTGCCTTTAGCACTCAGTAGATTATGAAATCTTACATGGTACTCATTTAGAATTATGGTGTTTTCACTGACATCTAAGTATAGAGCATATACCTTACTTAACAGTATCAACCTTAGCTGAACTCATTTTAAATATACAATTTAATGATCAATTAATAGTTTAATAGAGATAGTTAAAAGAAAATTGTTTTGGTTTTAATTGTAGTACAAAATACATTTAATCAATAATCTTGCTCGTGTTTCATTAACAACAAAATGTTATTAAATTATTAGTTATATGTTTATTAGATGTGATCTTAAAAATCATAACTCAGTTGAGAAATATATATGTTCAGTAACTCTGAGAAGTGGCTTAAGTTAGGGTGTTGATAAGGGAAAGTTTTGTTATCAACCTACATTGTTAAAAATAACAATTTTCATAAAGAAAATTTAAATATATATTCTTTATCATTGCAAAAAAAAAAAAGAAAAAGAATGCTTTTTAATTTTGGCACAAGGCCAGTAATTTTATGGGGAGAAGGTTAGTCGATACCATCGACCCTAGTAATTGACTGGTACTTTATTTTATTGATCCTGAAATGAAAGGGAAAGTTGACCATCGCAGGATTTGATCCCAGAATGTAAAGAGCAGGAACAAATACAGCAAAGCACTTTTTTCAATGCTCCAACATTTCTGCCAGCTCACCACTATAATAATAATCATTAATAACATGTGTGCTTATTACTTAGTGACAAGAAAGTTATTGATAATTAACTTCACTAAAAAGGTATATTAACTGACAAACGAGATTTTTCTAAAATGAATTGCAAACCATAACATAATTTATCAAAATTTGATTAAACAAAATAACACATCTTTTCACTCCATATTTCCACACCATATTTATGATATATTCTTATATAAAAAAAAGAATATTCATCTACCCCATGCACTAGCATGGTAGATTGAATGAATTATCCTTTCAAAAATCAAAGGTAGCCATCAACAGTTGATAAGCCTCAATAACTTCTTAGAATAGGCGATGTATTGTGACATTCTTGTCTTTTCTAGGCATGTTTAAAATAAATGAAACAGCTCTAATTAAGGTACAAGCCTGCATACTTAAGGCATAAACTCTACAAGCTATAACCACACTAGAGCATTCACGATACATGCACATACATATATATATATGTGTATGTATCAACAAGCACACGCGCGCATGCACACTCACTCACATATATATATCATAAAATTTGCTTTAACTGGTTGAATAAGCCACCTGGTAAAACTAATGTTCCAGTCAAAAGAAATTTCTTAAAGTTTATTCTACTTTCATTACAGAGTTTCCTCATCAGTAAATGTTCATTTGATTTTCTTTTACATGCTTTAAAATAATAACCTGAACATTTGCATATACATTATATATATATAATTGTTACAATAATTAGGGAGACAGAGAGATTTTGTTTCGATACATCTTTATTAATTTGTCCTTATCCTCTGCATCTATCGTTCATCTTTCAACAATTGTTTCTATCTAGGAACATATATTCCGGTGTATTGCTCGTTAATATCTTCATTCTTGTGCTCTTTGAGGCTGTAGTATTCCCATAACGGAGTAATCCATTCCTATACATCATCAGGAAAATGTTCTGTGAAATTTATGTGTGAATAATGGTTTTAGATCTACCAATTTATCATCATGTATTTTCTAGTTTTTGGAATACTATATTCAAGCAGAGTTGATCTGTAGTTCATTGCTACAGTAGGGATAATCTGTAATGATTTTAAGGTTCGTTGTAGTAGGTTAATGTGTGTCTTATCCTCTTCCGCTCCATTTTCAGAAATCAGTACCGATTCAATTTCCATCCAGTCTTCAAATGACCGCAATGAAATATTTATCAGCAGCAGTTCTGTTCATCCTAGTGTAGAAGGAGAGAGAGAGAGGATGAGAGATAGAGAGAGAGAGAGGGGGAAGAGAGCGGGAGAGAGATAGAGAGTGAGAGGAAGAAAGAAAGAGAAAGAGAGAGGGGGTAGAGAGAGATAGAACATACCCTGGCAATTATTGGTTTAGTAGTAAATTACTTTCATTCTTCTGTAGGTTCTCTGTGTTGGTGCTGAGCACCAGAGTGTCTTTTATTTTGGCCTTTGTTTGACCCCTACACATGTTGTATCAATCTAATTCTTTCATTTGCCGTTCATTCATCCAACTTTTGCTTTCACCATTACATTGAATCCTTACTTTGTTAAGAGGTGTGTAATTTCATATTTTCAGGATTCAATTCGCTAGGTTCTACAGGTTTGTTTATGTTCATATTCCTTTGTTTTCTTCCTCATTATGTTTTTATTATGATTCGTCTACACTATTTTTCCTTATCTATTTATTGCACTGGGTTTACGAAATCCCTTATTAACCTAACTCAACCTTTCCAATTTTATACCCTTTAGTTATTTGAAGTAGTTAAATGCACATCTGTTTACGTGCATACATCTGAGCGCTTTCTCTCTTTGTTCGTTAATTAATTTATGTCCCATGCTATGTTAAAATTCATATTTTTGTCCCTGAGTACCCAAACCTTCGCGGATAACGATGTGGTGTTGGCCTTATGTTTAAGTCTAAAAGATGAGAGGTGATTTCTAAAACGTTTTTTAAGATCTACAGAGCAACCTATATATACTAGCTTTTCGTTGTCCGTCGTAACGGAACAAGAATATAAAACGTTTTTTCTAAACACCTACCTGGGATCCGACATAATTTTCTATCACTACAGTTATAATCTCCATCTCGCTTATGCTTTCCTATCTCAGTATTATCTATGTTCCGAATCGGTCGAATTCTATAGAACTACAATCTAATGTCTTGATGTTGGTTATTATTTGTACAGCGCAACCATACTCCAACAGCAGATATGGATGTTGCCTCTGCTGTATGGAGTTATACGAAATACTAAAACGTAGAGATAATGAAAACCTTATTAATAATAAATTTCTTAGAGTCTCGTGTATACATAAAATAACCTGCACATTTAAATACTTTAAAATTATCTTTTAACTATCCCCCATTATTTAGAATATATCTTATTAATTATCTTTCACCATGTTCATTGCTATTTATCTCCTATTGATATATCACCACGCCTAGATCATCACCACCACAAACCCTTTTTCTATTTAACAACCCCTTCCTCACTTTAAATCT
>JAOPUL010003611.1:579492-594381 GCA_027564515.1 Octopus rubescens | reverse complement strand
AAAAATAGACTGGAGTCTGGTGCAGCTCCCCAGCTTCCAGTCAAACCGTCTAACCCATGCCAGCATGGAAAACAGACATTAAATGATGATGATGATGATGTGACACTCATTTACAACTATTTGTTTTTAATCTGCCTTAAAAGTATGTCCAGCCATTGGGAAATTACTACCTTGCTTGTAAACAGGAAGAGCTACTGGCCTTAAAAAATATCTGCCTCAATAAGTTCCATCCAACCCATGCAAGCATGGAATAGTAGATGTTAAAGCAATGATGATGATTAGTAAACTGTTTTAACATGAAAAGGAACGAAATTTTAAAGTCAACGTTATCAATGTTTAAATAGTAAAATATCTTGGGCAAGTCTAACTAATCTGTCATTAGTATTGTACATGACATTAAGAGAAAAAGGGTAGACAAAAGAACAAAATAGCCCTCACAGAAACTAGATTATAATTACAGTATTAAGGATTTTGAGGTTTTAATGTTAATTATTGGGGATCAGCTATCTTCTCTACTATATACAATATGTGTGATAACGTAATTTAATGTTGCAGTATTGATAAAATATAGTTTGTGTGTGCATACATATACTTGTGTATATTTATTTGTGTGTGTGTATATATATATATAATCATCATCATCCTTTAACGTCCGCTTTCCATGTATGCATGGGTTGGACGGTTTAACTGGAGCTGGCAAGCCGGGGGCTAACACCATGCTCCCGTCTGGTTTGGCTTGGTTTCTATAGCTGGATGCCCTTCCTACTGCCAACCACATTTACAGTATGTGCTGGGTGCTTTTAACGTTTCACCAGCACCGGACTTTCGACGCTCAGGTGCTTTTAATTGAGAATCGTATTTACACACGTGGTGGTGCATGGCTTATTGGTTAGGATGTTGGACTCATGATCATAAGATTGTGTTCTTGAGCAAAAACGTTTCATTTTACATTACTCCGGTCCACTCAGCTGGTAAAAATGAATAATCCTGCAACAGACCGGCATCCCATCCAGAGAAATTGATCCTATGCTCCTTACAGAGTAATGTGGACTACCCATAAATATATGCATACATGTAGTTACTAGCTATGCTGATGACACAAAAATAGTACAAGCAATCAAGGAACCTTCCAATGCTAATCTTCTACAGAAAGACCTAGATGTCATATATAAATGAGCTGAAGAGAACAACATGCAATTTAATGCAGGTAAATTCCAAGCCCTCAGCTATCAGCTAGTTAGTGATCACATGCTGCAACAACAATACTTTGGACCAAAAGGAGCAGCAATCCCAGAGTCAAGTACAGTGCATGACCAAGGGAGTAATATGAGCAACAATGCCTCGTTTCACATATATATCCCCAAGATGGTGGCAATGTGCAGGCGAATGGCTGAATGGATTATGAGAACCTTCAGAACAAGGGACCAGGAAACTATGCAGGTTCTATGGAGGACATTTGTACGCAGCCATCTGGACTATTGCTCTCAACTGTGGTCACTCCACAGTGTCAAATTAATAGCAGAACTTGAGGCAGTTCAGTGGTGCTACACCAGGAAGATTGCATCAATGGAACAGCTGAGCTACTGGGAGAGACTAAAAGAGCTACAATTCTACTCACTGGAATGAAGATGGGAAAGGTATGCAGTGATATATTTATGGAAGGTCCTGGAGGGGTTGGCACCAAACTTTGGCATCAAATGCTATACCAGCCCCCGAAGTGGATGTCACTGCACTGTCCCAAAGATCCCAACTACCCTGCCTAGAGTGAGGACCATGTACTGCAACAGCTTGGGATTCAAGAGCCCACAGCTAGTTAATGCCTTGCCAAAACATCTGAGGGGTCTTCATGGAGTAGGGGTAGATGATTTTAAGAAATAATTTGACCTCCTGCTGTCCAAGGTCCCAGATTAACCTATATCACGGTAAAAAACTCAGAACAAGGCAGCAGTATCAAACTACCTCCTTTACCAAAAGTCAATCACATAAGAAAAGCCATTGAAAAAATGATTACACTGGCAGTGCTCCAGCATGGCCCCACAACCTTTGAGCTGAAATATATAAAAGAATATAAAATATAAAATGTAATGGGTTAAAGGAAGAAAAGCAGGAAGCACCATGACTTTTTAGCAATGCTTCCAAGACTGGTTGGGCAAAGAAAATGATGATAGTAGTGAAAACATATCAAGAGAAAGGAGCAATAAGGGTGCCTACCTGTGTTTATATAAACAGAATGAAACAATAGGAGGGTGAAGGGAAATACTGAGTAATGAACTACAGGTTAAACCTCTCTTAAACCAACAGTCAGCTTCAGGTTTGAATACTGCCGTAGTTATCAGGACAACTGAAAAAAGGGAAAAAAGAAAGGATTATTGATTTCTCTTTAAGACATAGTACAAAGTTAATAATAATAATAATAATAATCCTTTCTTCTATATGCACAGTGCTCAACTGGTACTTATTTCATTGACTCCAAAAGGATGAAAGGCAAAGTTGACCTCAGCGGAATTTGAACTCAGAACACATAAAGATGGACAAAATGCTGATAAGCATTTTGCCTGACATGCTAACAATTCTGCCAGCTCGCTGCCTTAAATAATAATAATAATAATGGTTTCAAATGTTGGCACAAGGCCAGCAATTTCGGGGGAGGGGGTAAGTCAATTACATCAACCTCAGTGTTCAACTGGTTCTTATTTTATCGACCCCAGAAGGATGAAAGGCAAAGTCAATCCCGGCGGAATTTGAACTCAAAATGTAGAGATGGACTGAATGCCTCTAAGCATTTTGCCCGGTGTGCTAACAATTCTGTCAGTTCACCGCCTTCAATAATGGTTCTAAATTTTGGCACAGGGCAGCAGTTTCTGAGGAGAGGTGGAAGTCAATCACTTGACTGGTACTTATTTTATCAACACTGAAAGAATGAAAAGCAAAGTCAGCCTCAGCAGAATTTGAACTCAGAACATAAAGACTAAGCATTTTGTCCAACAGGGTAATGATTTTATCAGCTTGTGGTATTAATAATAATAACAAGCCTTTCTATTATAGGCACAAGGCCTGAAATTTTGGGGGAGGATGGTCTAGTTGATTACTTCAACCTCAGTGCTCCACTGATTCTTACTTCATTGACCCCAAAAGGATGAAAGACAAAGTCGACCTCAGCGGAAGTTGAACTCGGAATGAAAACAGCTGGGAAAAATGCTGCTGAGTATTTGGTCTGGCATGCAAACAATTTTGCCAGCTCACCACTTAATAATAATAATAATGGTTTCAGATTTAGGCACAAGGCCAGCCATTTCGGGGGAGGGGTTTAGTCGATTACATTGATCTCAGTGTTAAACTGGTACTTATTTTATCGACCCCAGAAGGATGAAAAGCAAAGTCAACCCCGGCGGAATTTAAACTCAGAATGTAGAGACGGACTAAATGCTGCTAAGCATTTTGAATAATAATCTCTAACATAGGCACCAATGTTTATGTTTTAGGGGACAAGATATCATTGTTTATATTAACTCTAATACATGACTGGCATTTTTGGTGGCGGATGGCAAAGGTGCAATATAATCTCCAATAATAATAATGTCTTTTGCACCAGATCACATATTAATGAGGATGGAGGGATATAAATGAGACTATATAATATTCATTTAAATGAAGGGTACATGGCCAGTGTAAATGTTGAACAAAGAACCATATTGCCAACAATGGATTGGATACTAAAAGAAGAGGAAAGAACAAAAAAAAAAGAAAAAAAGACTTATGCCAAAGTTGGAGATGTTAATCAAAGTTAAGCATTGTAGTTTTTTTCAACTTCAAAACTTGGATTTGATATTTTCTTAGATATTCCAATGAAGAGTTTATTGCTAAATTGCAGAAAATTCACATACAAAAAGAAAAGAGAGAACAGAGTGATATCTGATTGTCTGTTGCTGTATGGAAAGAGAAATGTCTTTACCAAATAAAAAAGGGCATTAGTTCTATGAGTCAACAGTTTTCGCACTTTATTTTGAGATGAAGAGATGAAAAAAAGGAAAAAAAATTAAAACGGGACCCAACATTATCATAACCGATGACCCAACCATTGGCTAAAGGCCACAAATTTGTATGGGAAGGTTAAGGCCAATGTATTGACCTAGTAAATGACTGGTACTTCTATTAAAAATGCAGAGAAGTTAAAGACAGCTCATGAGATATAAAACTAAGAACTTCTATAAGAAATAATTTGTTTCTAAAATAATAATAATCCTTTCTATACTGGGCACAAAGACCTGAAATTTTTGGGGATAGGGATAGTCAATTCAGTCAACCCCAGTACTCAACTGGTACTTATTTCATCAACTCCGAAAGGATGAAAGGCAAAGTTGACCCCGGCGGCATTTGAACTCAGAACATAATGAATCAAAAGAAATGCCACAAATTATTTTGTCCAATGCTCACCAGCTTAATAATAATAATAATCCTTTCTATACTCGGCACAAAGGCCTGAAATTTTCGGGGAATGGAAATAGTCGATTCAATCGTCTCCAGTATTCAACTGGTACTATTTTATCGACCCCGAAAGAATGAAAGGCAAAGTCGACTCCGGCAGCATTTGAGCTCAATATATAATAATAATAATAATAATAGTAGTAGTAGTAGTAGTAGTAATAATAAGTGTTTCTGATTTAGGCACACGGCCAGCAGTTTTGAGGAGAAGTTAGTCAATAGCATCAACCCCAGCAGTTGACTTACTTTATTTTATCGACCTTGAAAGGATGAAAGCCAAAGTTGGTCACAATAATATTCGAACTCAGAACGTAAAGAGTCAGAAGAAATAACACAAGGTATTTTTCTAATGCTCTAACACTTTGGCTACAAACTTATCAAGTAGTGTTAAGTATTTTGCCCAGAAACACAATGCAGTACTCTAAGTATGATGTAAACCAAAAGTCCTTTTTTTTACATGGCCAATTGCATCCTAATAATGGTTTTGTTTTCACTAGGTACAATGTTTCAAAATATACAGTCAAGGGGGAAATAGGAGACATCAACATCATATCATTTGAAAATGTAAAACTGAGTCATGGACTTAGCTCAAGTGTTTTAAAAGAAAGAAAATGGAAATATGATATTGAAGCATTTTCTTCAGACCAGTGATGACGTAAATACAGTAAATCTGCTGGAATTGAAATAAGTCTGTCAACTTGCTTTTCTGAAAATAGACTTCTGCAACATGGTGATTACCAAAGATATTCTTTTTAAACTTCCACTCTTAACAGTTGTCAGCTAACTATAAAGAACAAGTGTGTGTCACATAAGAATACTACTCACATATTACGAGTGAGCAGCTACCACAAGCACAAAACATCTAGACTGCTTCTAAAAGAAGGTCATCTGACTGACAGACAGCCCTTCAATCTACCATGGTATGTTAGAACCTCTAAGCAGTAAATGTGCTATGCCTTTACTGTCATTTACACCACAATTACAATAGTTGTTGTTCATCTAAACCAGTTAGCTGTGTACCATTTATATTTAAACCAACCCATCTTTCATATCCTTTATGCGTTCATCAAGCTGAACATCAACTGAACTGAGCTCAGCAATCTGAAAGGACTTGGAAGGATTATGGTCACATCCCATCTACCTTTGATTGTATACGATAAATACATGATCTTCCCTTTTTTACCTCTGGGCCATTTGACAGTAAATGAAAGTCAATTATAGTTTTTCATTTAGTACAACAGGAAGGGTAAGTGATAACTTTACATACATAGTTAAGTGAAGGGAAATGTAATGTTCACAGTTTAGGTCCATCTTACAAGAAGATTAAAAAGTCAAGTGAAGAAGTCACAAAAAGGACTCAAAATTTATAACAGACTTAATTCCCAAACAACTGTACCAATTTCTAAGGCAAAGGTACAATTGATTTTTATTGATTCCCAGAATGATGTGAAATCTGATAAAATGAAATTAATCCCTGTTAAAAATTTAGTTGGGCCCTACCAGTTCTGTAATTCCACTATCTTCTGTTCTCACAATAATAACAACAATAATTCTTTTCTTAGCAAGAAATAATTTCTTTATAAGTTGGAAAATATACATGATTAACCCACCCAGTCTATTATTGTTACATATAGACTAAGGAAGGATAAGAGTAAAGCGGACCCCAGGAAAATTCCAACTGCTAGAACATATATACTATAACATTTATGTATCAGCTCTTTAACCCTTTAGCATTCAAACCGGCCATATCCTGCCGAAATATGCTACTTGCTTTTTTTATAACCAGCCAGATTCAGCCTATCACACATACCCTTCAATGCCATTTTAAAAATATACAATCATCAAAATCTCGAACCTGTGAGATATGGCATGATTAATTAATAACAATGTGAATGAAAAAGTATTACATTTGACAGAATAATCTGAATGCTAAAGCCCATTCAACCCATGCCAAGAAGAAGAAGAAGGAGAAGGAGGAGGAGGAGGAGGAGAAGAAACTTGATGAATAGTGTTCATTTTTTTTATGCTATGATATACTATAGAATAATCTTTTAATTTGGAACTGGCACTGTGTGTAAAGTAATTGAATTTAATTAAATACACTGATCACATAAATGACTGTCTTTTTCATACAAACCTTCCATGGACAGGAAAAGAGATCTGCTGGACTAGTTTCAATCATCATTGTGATCTTCAGCAATTAATTAACCCTTCTCTAACTGTCCACAGTAACAGTGTGTAGCTAATGTTATTAGTGACTTTATTAAACTAAAAATAATAAATTGCATAAAAGATATATTCTTGGCAGTCAGTTATAAATACTCACATGTTTGCTTTTTGAAGCTGCCAAATAAGTCTACAGATGTAAGCAATCACTGCATGTGTAAATTAGCAACACTGGTAAACAACTGTCTTTTTACACAATCTTACTGTGGGCATAAAAACGCAGGATTGGCTGGACGAGTTTCAATCACCATTGTAATCTCAACAGCAACCAACTACCCTTTTTTTATCTGTCCATGGAAAAATTGCATTTATAGCTAATTATTAGTGACTACTAAATTGAATGTAAAAGAGTAGTCAGTTACTGATAAAATCCCAATAAGGATTGAAACCAATCCAATGATCCTTCTTTTTCTATCCATGATAGATTTGAGTAAAAATAGCCATTGTAAATGACTGTCCAGTAGATTTAATTAATTATATTAAATGTAAACATGCAGTTCTTGCTTAAGTTTTAAATTTATTCTGTAGTATATCATAGCATCAAAAACAAACACTGCTAATGCATCAGTCACCCATAAACTGAGCTAACTGCCAAGAATCTATCATTTATGCAAATCAATAAATCAGATTTAATAAATTCATAAATAATAATCACTCTAAATGCAATGACACTCAACGAAGAAGAGTGGACAAAAATGATTGAAACTACTCTAATTGATCCCTTTTCTACCCACAATAGGATTGTATGAAAAGGTTATTTACCTACATCTTTTCAGATACAAATTAAAACAATCTTGGAACAAATTAAAAAGTATATATTTAGCTAAAACATATAGATGTGGGTTTTGAACTGTTTGAACTTCCACTGATTTATCTTAAACTTAAATATATTTCATCATTTCATTTAGGTCTATAATACTTTGTTTACCTATTGATGATGAAAATCTCAAAGCAATGATAGGTTGTCTGAAAATTACTACAGGTACTGGTATTCATGTACTGGATGTACATGGGAGTGAAGAAACAAGAAATGTGCACTTGAAAGTCATGTGTTCTGTCTGCTGCTGAACAAATAAACTGGGAGTCCATTGCTGCAGCACATGGTGTTATGAAGATAGAACATGAACATAATGAATCACTTGCTGAGTGGTTAAACAAATATCCACAACTATCACAGAAGAACCTTTGTGAACATCTACATTCAATATATATGTTGATGGGAGAATTTCATTGAAGTATGTGTATTTACAGTTAGTTTTGCATTTTGAAAACAGGTAATTCACAAACTAATGGATACTTGTTCCAACAGTTAAACTATATGTTGTATTTTTTATAAAGATATCAGAAATATGGTTTGAAAAAAGATTTAATTTGCTTTGAGATTATTATTTACTTCATACTTCAACTTTATTTCAATTTGCATTGTAACTATTTTAATTTGTTTTGAGATTATTTTGTTTAGAGATTATTTTAATCTGCATTTAATCTGTATGTGCATTTGGTTTCTAAATTAGTAAAGATTATTGCAATTTTTAAATGTTTATTAGTCCAACTTTTAGCCTAAACTTAATTTTTCTGTTCTGTGAGTTTTTATTATTTTAGACTTTAATTGGGATTTGTATGCAAATCTAGAGGTTATTCAATTATATTGGTAACAATAACATGACAGCAATATGTACTTATTTAAATATATTAACTCACTGACATTCCTAATGACCCTTTCAAGTTAAATGAGAATTGCATTTTGATTCAACAAAAGCATTAAGGAAGAAGTAAAAATAATCAGTTGGTTTTGTGCAAGGAATATCAATTATGTCTAGAATTGTGAGTTTGCATATGGCATAGGAAGATTTCTAAAATCATTTTAATGTGTGATACATTTGAACTAGTAGAACTAATAATACACAATTCAATGAACATAGGTGGGAAAGCACTAAATAAACCAGAAGCCAACTATTAAGATAAAATTAATCCCACTTAAGAAAGAAGTATTTCAAGGTTTTTTTCCTTACCCTGACTCTACTTTAATGCAATATAGAATATCAAGTAAATTATAAGTGCTGATATTACTAAATGCGAAAGAGGTTGTTATTTGGTCAGCATAATTTCATTGTTTCATATTCCGCAAATGAATGTTTGTGTGGACATCTTATATTTCAAAATGTGCTAAGTTGATTGCGTAGTTTCATTTTATCTTTTTGTTTTCTTTTTTTGTGTAAGGGATGAGGGAAGCAAGAGAAAAAGTCAAGAAAAAGTATTTTTCCCAAACATACATTTCATACATCCTATTTTTTCTATGACTGCATTTCTATATTTTTTAAACAAATACAATAATTTCCATACCATCAAACATTTTATTTATGTCCTTTTATAGAAAACTAGTGCTTCATATATCCTGTTTCAATTAAATTCTCAGTGGATGAAGGAATGAATATTGGTAATAGAGCAAAAAATGAACCCAACTTAGAGACAAATATTACTTTTATCATTCAGTCAAGATTATAGGAGCCACATAATAATGTATTGTGTGCATCAGTTGCTATTGTTTCATACAGATACATGTGTGTCTATACACACATGCATATATATATGTACATACACATATACACTTATAGATATAGAAATATGTCTATGTGTGTGTGTGTGTGTGTGTGTGGGTGTGTGTGTGTGTGTGTGTGTATATATATGCATAGTTGATAATTGTGGTACATTATCATCATCATTATTTTATTCTGCTTTTCAAGCTGGCATGGACTGGACATGTATCACAGTTTCAGTCAGTTGTTATTTGGAGTTATGACCTTCCTAGATGGATCAGAAACTGTCTTACTCATATGCTTCATTTTTGGCATGGTATCTACGGTGGATGTCCTTCCGAATGCTAACCACACTACAGAGTGTATTGAGCACATTTTATAATACCATCAGCACTAGAGAAGTTGTCTTATCTTTGACAAGATTAAAATGTCCTCAATATGATATGTTGTTTCAGTTCATTCACCAGCCATTTTACAGTGTGTACTGGCTGACACCAGCATTAAAGAGGATTCCTTGTTTAAGACAAGACTTATGAGTCTTCCCTTTTTGCCTCCATTCATTAAAGGCAATATGTTCAAGAGGGTGTGATGAAGGAGAGAGAACCAAGATGAGAGGGAGATAGAGGAGGCAATAATGGAACAGAGACAGTGGTTTGCAACTACATGTTAGTTGTTGTAAGAGAGATTGAATAGAAAACACAACAAGTGTAGCATGATGGGGAAGAGAGATAGGAGGGAAACAGGGTGATGAAGGAAAGAGTAATGGAAGTGAGAGAAAGAAAAAGTGACTAATGTCAACAATGAGTAAGAGGAGAGATAGTAATATGAAAGAGTGAGGATGAAGTGTAAGAATATGGATGGTGAAAGAGTGATGGATAGCAATAGAAGGGGTGATGGTGAGAGAGAGTGGGGGGGAGATATCAATAATGATAAGAAAAGGATGATAAAGTGTAATGAGTATAAATAAAGAAACATGATGGTAGAGGGACTGAATATGGTCATCCTTTTTATATTTCTCTGAGAGAGAGAGAGAGAGAGAGAGAGAGAGAGAGAGAGAGAGAGAGAGAGACATGATGAGGAAGATGTAGAGCAATAAAAGATGATGAGAAGGGAGGGTGGTTAAATATGGACAGATCCAATGCCTTGTTGCACAGGCAGCAAGACACAATGATAGGAGGGAGGTTGAATGATAGATGAGAGGGTAGGGGGCTACAGTAGATGAAGGCATGACAGGAACATGAGACTCAAATGGACTTCCTGTCTCCATCATCAACACACTTTTAATGCCTTGAAGTATTTTGTTCTACCCTTTTGTGTCCCTTTACAACTAGGACACCTTTACCTCAAATAAAAGAAAGTACTGGGGTCAATATAATCAACTAAAATTCAAGAAAATGGTGCCTCCGCACAATTACAACCCAACCACCAATAAAAAAATTTTTTTTAAAAGTGAGTATGTAAATTATTCCAAGCATATGTATACATACTTACACACATACATATATATTTATGTTCATTTTTTTTAGTATATCCACAGTTTTACCAAAATAAAGATTTCATCAGAAATATATTTTGCTAACAGCTAACCTTTGATAGATAAGTAAAATATTATATACTTGTATAATTCATGTATCTTCTAAATACAACCAGAAATTTAATTAGTAATATTTTGATTTTATGAGAGTAAAAAAAAAATCATTGCTAAGAATTCGCAGTATATGCAAATGTAATGTATTATTTATATACATTTAAATATTTCAGATGGATTCAACTGGAAAAAAGATCATCAATGTAAATAAATAAAACTGAAATTACACAAGAATTAGAACAAACAAATGAACACACACAAAAAAAAATTATAAAACTGAAAAGCACTGCAAGCATGCTTTTAGAACAAATATTTGCGGCAACACTAATTAATACTTAGAAAGTATGAATAAAAGCAATACGCAAGAAATGGGATGATGGTGATTATTTAAGCATAGTAATACACAGATTCATAAATATGTTTATGCACCCACTTCTGTGTTAAAGATTAATTATTTAGGTATTGATACAAATCAACTTAAGAGTTATAATTTTAAAATATTTCATATTTATGTCTACCTTTTTGCTTCTAAGATGCTTTGCTTCTTTCATATTTCTATTAATTTAAATAGTTTCTCTTAAATTCACTCTCATTATTAAGACAGTAATATTAATAAATTCTAGTTTTTAAGATTATTTAAGAGCTAGCTCAATTAATTTGAAATAGCTATGGTATATACATCAAAGTAAAATATATTACAAACTTTCCCCCAATCACTTAATATGTACAATAGTTAATCATAATTTATGTTTATTATGAATAAATTTTAAGTGTTAATTTTTTATATAATACATTTTATTGTAAACTATACTTGTTTTTTCGAAAAGTTTTTTTTTATAATTAAATTTTCCCTTTCCAATAAGAAATCTAATATTTTTATACAAATTATATTCATTTCCTTTAAATCAACTTTATACAGCATACATAGTAATATGTATATATAGAACTGTGAGTGCATATGTGTGTGTGCATATATATATATATATATATAACACATACACATGAATATATATTTGATTGTAAAGCACCAACAAAGCCATACATACATATATAGTCATATTATTTCAATGATTATATAATCTATAAGTAAACAATAAACCAATGTTTATCTTGAAGCAAGTTTTTAAGACTACCATTCAAATCTTAGGAAATATCAAAATCAAAATAGAACAGCTTAAATAAATGAATAATTATCTAACTTTAAATGTTTGTGACAATGCCCTTATGCCTCAGTACAATGATATAAAGAACTTTTTTCTCAGTGCGCCTTTGCTGCCAACTTAACCAAAACAAATGCCATTTAATTGCTGCTGAGGCTACCGCTGCTACTACTGACGCTACCGCTGCTACTGCTGACGCTGCCGCTGCCGCTGCTGCTGTCGCTGCCGCTGCGATCCAAGATATCAAATATATGAACTGCGGCATTTCCTTTGCCAACTGTGTACTCACATGCCATAATTTGCTCAGTAAGTTGCGGCTCCACCTCATGTAAACGTTCAATGGCCACGATCCCAAAGTAGTTTACATTTGCTGGCTCTGTGACTATTCTGGCCATTTCACCAAATGTGCCTATTCCAATGGCAACACCAAAGATATAAGCAATACTTTTCAAATCCACAGCAGCATTATGAATCTCGTTTGTATCAAATGAAGATGTGCTATCTGTGATTACAACCACTGCATTTGGTACATCAGGCCTTTGATCATTACTTGAAGACAACATTATTTGATTGACTACTTTCAGACCTCGAGCTAGATTAGCTTCATCTGATCGGTAGCTTGAGGGGATGTCATGAATAGCTTTAATCAGGTCAGCCTTGGTCTTGTAATGTGGCAAATTGAAAAGTATACTCGGGTTACGGTTGTAGAATGCTATTCCCACACGAACATCACCTGAATCAATATCAGAATCCCGCAGTAGATTTTTCAAAAATGTTTTAACTAGCTCAAATGACCTGTCACTGATTTGATTGGAGGTATGAATGAGGAATACAAGATCCAATTTTCTACTATCTGCAAAAATAAAAACGTTTGTGTAAAGATATTAAGAACAAATTTTATCTTTTTTCTTTCTTGAAAACTTATCCGAATACCTTAGAAACTGATTTGTTATTATAAATTTTATATAAAAGAATAAAATATATGATTATACAAAAAAGGTGTGTTTGTGTGTGTGTGTGTGTGTGTGTGTGTGTGTGTGCACATGTGTGTGTGTGTGCATGTGTGTGTGTGTATTCAAATTTTAGTTTTTCAAACCTGTGAAAACTGTAAATTACAATAAATGAGAATTTATCCAAGTCAAAACGAAATTTTGTGAAACATCATACCTGTTTTCAATTTCTTCTGATTGTTGCTTTAAATTAATTTAATTAAGAAGGGTTTTAAAAGTAAAAGCCATTATATCAAAATAAAATATTTTAGAAGAAGTAGAATCATGAAGTAGAATCAAATACTATTTGTCATTCTATTATAAAGACCACAATGAAATGAGTCTTATTTCTCTTACTAACATTCAATACTGTTCACTTTCCCTTATCTAAACCCTAGCTCAAAATGAACAAAAAATGATAGAAAGATATTAGTGTAGGAGGACTTATAAAAGTCAAGTGTGGAAGTAATAAAATCCTTTAAGATTCCTGTTATGGATAAAAAATAACTAATCTTAATTTTGCTAGATGTAAAAGAGGCATTATGAAGCCTAGCTGGCTGGAATACAATTTACCATATCTCGTTAAGATCAATTTATTAACAAGTTATGATCCTTGAAAATAGAAGAAACTAAGTTCTGTTCAAATTGTTCTTAATATAAGTTGTAGGAAATGGATACAACAAAGAATAAAATGATGCATTTCATTAAAACATCAATACATGGTGCATCAAAATCTAGAACAAAATATTTTAATTTTTCCAGATAAATTTTCAATTTAATAATGCTTATAAAAACAAACAAAAAATCTATAGTTTAAGCTTTGTATTAAATCTTTGAAACTTAATATCTGAACCTTAAATTTAGCAGTTATTAAGTTTGATAAGTAAAATATATACAACTGACACTAATACATCTTTCTTTTTTTTCTGAGTAACTTCACTGTTGCAATTGGTATACTCAGTTTATTATCTTTAATTTAACTTTAATGAATTTCATTTATGCTTTCACAATTACAGATATATATTTTAGTTCTTCAAAGCAAATTTTGATTATGTTTCCTCTATTGTGTAGGATTAAATTCCACACCAAGGTCTTATATGTAGATTATGAAACTCATGTTATACATAATTTTGCAAACAATTTCTTTATTGTTTTTAACATAGATTTCTAACTCTATTTGATTCTTTTAATATTCAAACTTGAAACTACCTTTAAATGACAATAAGCATTTATTAAATACTTAAATATACATTTTTGTGTCTACATTTGCATATGTTTGTATAGATGTGGGAGCTGATTTATTTTATCTTTGTTCCACTAAACATTGATCAAAGGATTTCAAAATCAATTTTAGGAATCATGTTTGTAAGAATTCATTTTGTAATATTCATTAAATATATTTCATATTGATAATTTGTGGTCTAGTTTAAATTTCCTAGAAAACTATTCTTAAGAATGTTAAATTTTATATAAGAGAAATTACATTTGTAATTAAAATACAAAAAGTGTTTACATTTTTACTAGTTCCAGCCACTTGGATGTGACCATGCTGAGACAGTGAAAATTTAAGCAATGATAGTTATCTCAGTTTTACTTTTTGTTAAATTGTAAACAGAGACAATCATACACATCACAAAAACAAACATACAAAGTGGAAGTAATTTTTGGCTTTCACTTAGTAATTTAAGTCATAGAAGCAAATTATTGAACGTCTTTAAAATGGTCATGCAATATATTTTTGAATGTGAACATGCATGAAAATCTAAATTCTTTTCAATGTACTTTTATTTGAATTATTACTATTTCTAAAACTTTTTAACACATAAATACTAAAATAATGGTTTCTGATTTAGGCACAAGGCCAGCCATTTTGGGGGAGGGGGTTAGTCGATTACATCGACCCCAGT
>JAOPUL010003544.1:4306-21976 GCA_027564515.1 Octopus rubescens | reverse complement strand
TTCGTTCTTTCGTCTTACAATCGTTCGTTAGTCCGTCCGTCCGTCTGTCCGTTCGGTCGTTCGTTCGTCCGTCCGTTCGTCCGTCCGTCCGTCCGTTCGTCCGTCCGTCCGTCCGTCCGTTCTTCCGTCCGTCCGTCCGTCCGTCCGTTCGACCGTCCGCCCGAATGAACGAACGGGCGGACGGAAGGACGGATGAACGGATGGACTGACGCAAGAATGGACGGACAGACGAACGGACAGACGGACGAACGATCGAACGAACGGACAGACGGACGGACGGACGGACTAACGAAAGAACGTAAGTACGAAAGAACGAACGAACGGACGAACGAACAAACGAACGGACGGACAAACGACGAACAAACGAACAGTCGGACGGACGGACGGACGGACGGACCGACAAATGAACGAACGGACGGACGGACGAACGAAAGAACGAAAGAACGAACGAACGAACGGAGGGACGGACTGACGAACGAACGAATGATGGGACGTATGGACGGTTGGAGGACGAATGGAGGTACTGAAGGACGGAAGGACGGACGGACGGACGGACGGACGAACAAACAAACGAACAGACTGACGGACGGACGGACGAAAGAAGTAATTAACGTACGAACGAAGGAACGAACGGACGAACGGACAGATGGACAAACGAACGAACGTAAGAACGAACGAACGAACGAACGAGCTAACCAACGGACGGATGGAGGGACGGACGAACGAAGGAACGAAAGAACGGACGGACGGACGGACGGACAAAAGGACGCACGAACGAACGAACGAATGAACGAACAAATAACGGACGGACGGATGGACGGACGGACGAACAAACGAACGTAAGAACGAACGAACGAACTGACTGACTGATGGACGGACGAACGAACGGACGGACGGACGATTGGACGGTCGGACGGACGAACGAAAGACCGAAAGAACGAACGTAAGAACGAACGAACGTACGAACGAACGAACGAACGAATGAACGAACGAATAGTCGGACGGGTGGACGGACAAACGAACGAATGGTCGGACAGACGGACGGACGTACGGAGAAATGTATGGACGGATGGAAGAACGGACGGAGGGAAGGACGGAGAGAAGAACGGACGGACGAACAGACGATCGAACGAACGGAATGACGCACGTACGGACGAATGGACGGACGAACGAAGGAACGAACGGACGGACAACACGGAAGGACGGATGGACAAACGAACGTAAGAACAAACGAACGAACGAACTATCCAACGGACGGACGGACGGACGAACGGACGGTCGAATGAACAACCGGACGGACGAACAACCGGACGGCCGAACGAACGAAGGAACGAAAAAACGAACGGTCGGACGGACGGACGGACGGACAAATGAACGAACGGACGGACGGACGGCCAGACGAGAGGAAGGACGAAGAGACGAACGGACGGACGGACGAACGAACGGACGATCGAACGAACGGAATGACGGACGTACGGACGGATTAACGGACGGACGAACGAAGGAACGAACGGACGGACGGACAGACGGACGGACGGATGGATAAACGAACGTAAGTACGAACGAACGAACGAACTAACCAACGGACGGACGGACGAACGAACGAACGGACGAACGAATAAACGGACGGGCGAACAATCGGATGGACGAACGAACGAACGAATGAACGAGCAAATAACGGACGAACGAACGCACGAATAAACGAACGGAGGGACAGATGGACGGACGAAAGAACGGACGGACGGAAGAACGATCTGACGGTCGGACGGACGGATGAAGGAACGGACGGACTGAGGGACGGACCGACGTACGGACGTACGGACGAACGGACGTAAGGACTGACGGAAGGGCTGACGGACGAAAGTTCGCCCGTCCCTCCGTCCATTATTCCGTCCGTCCGTCCGTCCGTCCTAACTAAATGACTAACAAACGTACGAACGGACGGACGGATGGACGGACGGACGGACGGACGAACATACGGACGAACGGACGGACGAACGAAGGAACGAACGGACGAACGAAGGAACGAACGGACGGACGGATGGACAAAAGAATGAACGTAAGAACAAACGAACGAACTAACCAACGGACGGACGGACGGACGGACGAACAAACGGACGGACGAACGAACGAACGAACGAACGAACGAATGAACGAACAAATAACGGGCGAACTTACGGACGGATGAACGGACCGACGGACGAATGAACGAACGAATGAACGAACAAACGGACGGACGAACGAACGGTCGGACGGACGGTCGGATTGTCGGTCGAACGGTCGGACGAACGAACGAACGAACGGACGGTCGGACGAACGAACGAACGAACGAACGAACGAACGAACGAACGAACCAATGAACGAACGTAAGAACGAACGAATGGACAAACGAACGAACGGTCGGACGTATGAACGAACGAACGAACAAACGAACGGTTCGACGGATGGATGGACAAACGAACGAACGGACGGATGGACGAACGAACGAACGAACAGACGGAGGGACGAACGAACAAACGTTCGTTCGTCCGTTCGTCCGTCCGTTCGTCCGTCCATCCCTCCGTACGAACATCTGTCCCTCCGTCAGTTCGTTTGTCCGTTCGTTCTTACGTTCGTTCGTTCGTTTGTCCGTCCTTCCATCCGACCGTCCGTTCGTTTGTTCGTTCGTTCGTTCGTCCGTACGTTCATTTGTTCCTTCGTCCGTTCGTTGTTTCTTCATTACGTTCGTTGGATCGTTAGTCCGTCCGTCCGTCTGTCCGTTTGTTCGTCCGTCCATCCGTCCGTCTGCTAAAAAGATCGTTAATTCCGCTAAAAAAATGCTAACGAAAGAACAAAAGGACGAACGGACGGACGTTCAGAGGGACGGGCGGACGAACAAACGAAATAACGGACGGATGGATGGACGAACGAACGAACTGACGGACGGACGAATGGATGGACGGACGTACGGACGGACGGACGGACGGACGGACGTACAGACGGACGGATGGACGGTCGAACGAACGAACGGACGGACGGACGGACGGACGAACGAACGAACGTAAGAAAGAACGAACGAACGTTCGAACGAACGAACGAACGAACGGCCGGACGTACGAAGGAACGTACAAACGAACGGTCGGACGGACACACGGACGGACTGACGGATGGACAAACGAAAGAACGGACGGACGAACGAAGGAACGGACGTACGCACGGACGAACGAACGAACGTAAGAATAAACGAACGTAAGAACGAACGAACGAACGAACGGATGGCAGACAGACGGACGGACGTACAGGAGGAATGTATGGACGGACGGGCGAACGGACGGAGGGAAGGACGGACGGACGGTCGAAAGGACGGACGGACGGACGAACGGACGATCGAACGAACGGAATGACGGACGAACGGACAGACGAACGGACGGACGAACGAAGGAACGAACGGACGGACGGATGGACAAACGAACAAACGTAAGAACAAACGAACGAACTAACCAAAGAACGGACGGAAGAAGGGACGGACGGACGAATCGACGGACGGACAAACGAACGGACGGACGGACGAATGGACGGATGGAGGACGGAGGGGTTGACTAACGGACGGACGGAAGGACGAACGGACGGATGATCGAAAGAACGGACGCACGAACGGACGGATGGACGCACGGACGAACGACAGAACGAAAGGACGAACGGACGTACGAACGGACGTACGGAGGGATGGTACGGATGGAGGTACGAATGGAGGTACGAACGGACGGACGAACGAACGAAGGAATTAACGGACGATGGAAGGAACGAACGGACGGACGGACGGACGGATGGACAAACGAACGAACGTAAGAACGAACGAACGAACGAACGAACTAACCAACGGACGGGCGGATGGAGGGACGGAAGGACGGACGAACGGACGGATGAACGAACGAACGGAAGAACGGACGAACAAAAGGACGGACGAACGAACGAACGAACGAACGAACGAACGAATGAACGAATAAATAACGGACGGATGGATGGACGGACGGACGGATGGACGGACGAACGAACGAACGAACGAACGAACGAACTGACGTACGGACGGACGGACGGACGGACGGACGGACGGACGGACGGACGGACGGACGGGTGAACGAACGAACGGACGGATAGACGAATGGACGGACAGATGGACAGATGAACGGACGGCCGAACGGACGGACGCACGGATGAAGGAAAGAACGAACGGACGGACGTACGGATGGAGGGTCGAACGAACGAACGAACGGACGGACGGACGGACGGACGGACGGACGGACGAACGAACAAACGAACAAACGAACAAACGAACGGTCGGACGGACGGACGGACGGACGAACGAAGGAATTAACGGACGATCGAAGGAACGAACAAATAACGGACGGACGAAACAACGGATGGACGAACGAACAGACGAACGGACGGAAGGACGGACGAACGAACGAACAGACTGACGGAATGGCTGACGGACGAACGTTCGCCCGCCCTTCCGTCCGTCCGTTCTTCCGTTCGTCGGTCCGTTCGACCTAACTAAATAACTAACAAACTAACTAACTAACAAACGAACGAACGAAAGGTCGGACGAACGAACGAACGAACGGACGGACGGACGAACGAACGAACGAACGAATGTAAGAATGAACGAACGAACAAACGAATGTAAGAATGAACGAACGAACGAACGAACGTACTGACTGGCGGACAGACGGACGTAAGGACGGGTTGCCGGACGGACAAACGAACGAACGAACGTACGGACAGACCGACGGATGGACGAACGAACGAACGAATGAACGTAAAAACGAACGAACGAACGGACAAACGAACGAATGAACGGACGAACGAATGAACAAACGAACGGACAAACGAAAGAACGGACGGATGTACGAACGAACGAACGAACGGACGGACGGACGGACGGACGGACGGACGGACGGACGGACGGACGGACGAAGGATGGAACGAACGGGTGAAACGAAGGAACGAACGGACGGACGGACGGACGGACGGACGGACAGACTGATGGACGGATGGAGGGACGAACGAACGAAGGAATTAATGGACGAACGAAGGAACGAACGGAGGGACGGACGAACGGATGGACAAACGAACGAACGTAAGAACGAACGAACTAACCAACGGACGGATGGAAGGACGGACGGACGACCGGACGAACGAACGAACGGAAGGATGGACGAACTAAAGGACGGACGAACGAACGAACGAACGAATGAACGAACAAATTACGGACGGACGGATGGACGGACGGACGGACGGACGGACGGACGAACGAACGAACGAACGAACGTACGTAAGAACGAACGAACGAACTGTCGTACGGACGGACGGACTGACGGACGGACGAACGAACGAACGGACGGACGGACGAACGGACGGACGAACGGACGACCGAACGGACAGATGGACGCACGGACGAAGGAAAGAACGAACAGACGAACGGATGAAAGGACGAACGGACGTACGGACGGAGGATGGACGTTCGAACGAACGAACGAACGGACGGACAGACGGACGAACGAACGAACAAACGAACAAACGAACGGTCGGACGGACACACGGACAGACGGACAAATGAACGAACGGACGGACGAACGAACGAACGGACGGACGCACGGACGGACGAGCGAATGAACGGAATGACGGACTGACGGACGAACGGACGGACGAACGGACGGAGGAACGAAGGAACGAACGGACGGACGGACGAACGAACAGACGAACGAACAAACGGACGGACGAACAAATAGACGGACGAACGAACGAACGAATGAACGAACAAACGAACTGACGGACGGACGATGGACGGACGGACGAATGGACGGACGGAGGGACGGACGGACGAACGGACGGACGAACGGACGGACGAACGGACGGATGAACGAAAGATCGGAGGAAGAACGGACGGACGGATGGACGCACGGACGAACGATAGAACGAAAGGACGAACGGCCGGACTGACGTACGGACGAACGTACGGAGGGACGGACGGACGGACGAACTAACGAACGAACAGACGGACCGACGGACGAACGAACGAACGGACGGACGAACGAAGGAACGAACGGACTGACGGACCGATGGACAAACGAACGGACTGATGGACAAACAAACGAACGTAATAACGAACCAACGAACTAACCAACGGACGGACGGAGATGCGAATGGACGGACGAACGAACGAACGGACGGATGGACGAACAAATGGACGGACGAACGAACGGACGGAGGGACGGAGGGACGGACGAACGAACGTAAGAACGAACGAAGGACCTGACTGACGGATGGACGGACGTCCTTTCGGATGGACGTATGTACGGACGTACGTACGTTCGTACGAACGAACGTACGGACGAACGAACGTAGGGACGGACGAACAGATGGAAGAACGGACGGACGAACGAACGGACAGACGGATGCACGGACTTACGTACGGACGAACTGAAGGACGGACGAACAAAAGGACGGACGGACGAACGAACGAATGAACGAACAAATAACGGACGGAGGGATGGACGGACGGACGGACGAACGGACGGATGGACGGACGGACTGACGAACGAACGAACAAACGTAAGAACGAACGAACGAACTGACGTACGGATGTACGGACGGACGGACGATCGAACGAACGGAATGACGGACGGACGGACTAACGGACAGACGAACGCAGGAACAAACGGACTGATGGACAAACGAAGGAACATAAGAACGAACGAACGTACGGACGGACGGATTGACGTGCGGACGAACGAACGAACGGACGGATGGACAAACGGACGGACGAACGAACGGACGGCCGGACGAACGGATTTACGAACGGACGAAAGAACGAACGAATGAACGGAGAAATAACGGACGGACGGATGGACGGACGGACGAACGAACGAACGTAAGAACGAATGAACGAACTGACGTACGGACATACGTACGGACGGACGGAAGGACGAACGATCTAACGAACGAACGAACGAACGGACTGACGGACCGACGCATGGACAAACGAACGAACGTTATAACGAATGAACGAACTAACCAACGGACGGACGGAGAGATGGAGAGACGGACGAACCAACAAACGGACGGATGGACGAACAAACGGACGGACAAACGAACGAATAAAGAACGGACGGACGGATGGACGAACAGACGGACGGAGAACGAACGAACGAACGAATGAACGAACGGACGAACGAACGAACGAACGGACGGACGGACGGGCGAACGGACGGAAGGAAGGACGGACGGATGGACGAAAGGACGGACGAAAGGACGGACGGACGAACGGACGAACGGACGATCGAACGGACGAATGAACGAACGAACGAACGGACGGACGGACGAACGAACGAACGAACGAACGGACGGACGGACGAATGAACGAACGAACAGACTGACGGACGGACGAATGGACGTACGGACGGACGTACGGACGGATGTACGGACGTACGGATGTACGGACGTACGGATGAACGGACGGGAGGATGGACGAACGAACGAACGAACGGACGGAGTGACGAACGAACGAACGAACGAACGAACGGACGGACGGACGGACAGACAAACGAACGAACGAACGAACTGACTGACGGATGGACGACGTACGGACAGACGCACGGACGGACGGTCGTATGGACGGACGGACGTACGGGCGAACGAACGAACGAACGGACGGACGGACGGACGGACGAATGAATGGACGAACGAACGGACGGACGAACGGACGAACGGACGAACATACGGACGGTCCGACTGACAGATGGACCGACGGACTAACGAACGAACGAACGTAAGTACGAAAGAACAAACGAACGGACGAACGAACAAGCGAACGGTCGGAAGAACGAACTAACGAACGAAGAAACGAACGGAGGGACGGACGGACGGACGAACGAACGAACGAAAGGACGGACTGACGGACGGACGGACGGAAGGACGAACAGACGGAAGGACGGACGAACGAACGAACGGACAGACGGAAGGGCTGACGGACGAACGTTCGCCCGTCCTTCCGTCCGTCTGTTCTTCCGTACGTCCGTCCGTTCGTCCTAACTAAATAACTAACAAACTAACTAACTAACTAACTAACGAACGAACGAACGGACGGACGGACGAACGAACGAACGAACGAATGTAAGAATGAACGAACAAACGAGCGAACGAACGAATGTAAGAATGAACGAACGAATGAACGAACTGACTGACGGACGGGTTGCCGGATGGACAAACGAACGAACGAACGGACGTACGGACAGACGGACGGATGGACGAACGAACGAATGAACGTAAGAACGAACGAACGAACGGACGAACGAACGAACGAATGAACGGACGAACGAATGAACAAACGAACGGTCGGACGGAAGGACAAACGAACGAACTGACGGATGGCGAACGAACGAACGGACCGAAGGAAGGAACGAACGGGTGAAACGAAGGAACGAACGGACGGACGGACGGTCGGACGGACAGACTGACGGACGGATGGAGGGACGAACGGACGGACGAACGAAAGACAAATGAACGAACGTAAGAACGAACGAACGAACGAACGAACTAACCAACGGACGGATTGAGGGACGGGCGGACGAACAAACGAACGAATGAACGAACAAATAACGGACGGACGGACGTACAAACTGACGGACGGACGAACGAACGAACGGATGGACGAACGGACGAAGGAAAGAACTAACAGACGAACGGATGAAAGGACGAACGGACGGACGGACGGACGTACGGACGTACAGACGGACGGATGGACGGTCGAACGAACGAACGAACGGACGGACAGACGGACGAACGAACGAACAACGAACAAACGAACTGTCGGACGGACGCACGGACGGACAGACAAACGAACGAACGGACGGACGAAGGAACGGACGGACAGACAGACGGACGTACGTACGGAGGGATGTATGGACGGACGGGCGAACGGACGGAAGGAAGGATGGACGGACCAAAGGACGGACGGACCAAAGGACGGACGGACGAAAGGACGGACGGACGAACGGACGATCGAACGAACGGAATGACGGACGGACGAACGGACGAACGGACGGACGAACGGACGGACGAACGAAGGAACAAACGGACGGACGAACGAACGGATGAACGAACAAACGGACGGACGAACAAATGGATGGACGAACGAACGAACGAATGAACGAACAAATAACGGACGGACGAACGGAAGGATGGACGAACGAACGAACGAATGAACGAACGGAAGGACGGACGGACTGACGAAAGAACGGACGGACGAACGAACGAACGAACTGACGGACGGACGAATGGACGGACGGACGGACGGATGAACGGACGAACGGACGGACGGAAGGACGGACAGACAAACGGACGGACGAACGGACGGATGAACGAAAGAACGGAGGACGAACGGACGGATGGACGGACGGACGAACGACAGAACGAAAGAACCAACGGACGGACGGACGAACGGACGAACGTACGGAGGGATTGACGGACGGACGAACTAACGAACGAACAAACGAACGGTCGGACGGACGGACGGACAAACGAACGAACGGACGGACGAACGAACGAAAGGACTGCCGGACGGTGGGACGAACGAACGAAAGGACTGACGGACGGACGGACGAACGGACGGACAAACGAACGAACGAACGAACGGACGAACGAAGGAACGAACGGACTGACGGACCGATGGACAAACGAACGAACGTAATAACGAACGAACGAACTAACCAACGGACGGACGGAGAGACGGATGGACGGACGAACGAACGAACAAATAACGGACGTACGGACGAACGGACGTACGGACTAACGAACGAACGGACGCACCGAGGATGAACGAACGAATGAACGAATGGTCGGACGAACTAACGAACGGACGGACTGACGGACGAACGAACGAACGAACGGACGGACGGACGGACTGACAGATGGACGGACGGACGGACGGACGGACGGATGTACGGACGTACGGATGAAGGGACAGAAGGACGGACGAACGAACGAACAAACGGACGGAGGGACGGAGGGACGGAGGGACGGCGAACGAACGTAAGAACGAGCGAAGGAACTGACTGACGGATGGACGGACGTCCTTTCGGATGGACGTATGTACGGACGTAAGTACGTACGTATGAACGGACGTAAGGACGAACGAACGAACGAACGGACCGACGGACGAACGGACGGACGAACGAACGGACGGACGGACGCACGGACGCACGGATGGACGAACTGAAGGACGAACGAACAAAAGGACGGACGAACGAACGAATGAACGAACAAATAACGGACAACGGATGGAAGGACGGTCGGACGAACGAACGAACGAACGAACGAATGTAAGAATGAACGAACGAACGAACTGACTGACGGACGGACGGACGGAGGGCGGCCGGACGGACAAACGAACGAACGGACGTACGGACAGACGGACGGATGGACGAACGAACGACTGAACGTAAGAACGAACGAACGAACGAACCGACGAACGAACGAATGAACGGACGAACGAATGAACAAACGAACGGTCGGACGGACGGACAAACGAACCAACGGACGGATGGACGAACGAACAAAAGGACCGACGGACGGACGGACGGGCGGACGGACGAATGGAGGGACGAAGGAAGGAACGAACGGATGAAACGAAGGAACGAACGGACGGACGGACGGACAGACTGACGGACGGATGGAGGGACGAATGGACAGATGGAGGGACGAACGGACGGACGAACGAAGGAACGAACGGAGGGACGGACGGACGGATGGACAAACGAACGAACGTAAGAACGAACGAACGAACCAACCAACCAACGGACGGATGGAGGGACGGACGGACGAACGAACGAACGAATGAACGAACAAATAACGGACGGACGGATGGACGGACAGACGAAAGAACAATATACGTAAGAACGAACGAACGAACGGACGGACGGACGAACGGACGAAGGAAAGAACGAACGGACGAACGGATGAACGGATGAAAGAACGAACGGATGAACGTAGGGACGTATAGACGGGCGATGAACAACGAACAAACGAACGGTCGGACGGACGCACGGATGACGGACAAACAAACGAAGGAACGGACGGACGCACGGACGGACGAACGAACGTAAGAACGAACGAAGGAACGGACGGACGGACGGACAGACGGACGGACGGACGGACGGACGTACGGAGGGATGTATGGACGGACGGGCGAACGGACGGAAGGAAGGACGGACGGACGAAAGGACGGACGGACGGACGAAAGGACGGACGGACGGACGAAAGGACGGACGGACGGACGAAAGGACGGACGGACGAAAGGACGGACGGACGAACGGACGATCGAACGAACGGAATGACGGACGGACGGACGAACGGACGGACGAACGGACGAAGGAAGGAACGAACAGACGGACGAACGAACGGATGAACGAACAAACGGACGGACGAACAAATGGACGGACGAACGAACGAACGAATCAACGAACAAATAACGGACGGACGAACGGAAGGATGGACGAACGAACGAACGAATAAACGAACGGAAGGACGGATCGACGAAAGAACGGACGGTCGGACGAACGAACGAACGAACTGACGGATGGACGAATGGATGGACGGACGAACAGACGAACGGACGGACGGAAAAACGGACGGAAGGACGGACGGACGAACGGACGGACGAATGGACGGACGAACGGACGGACGAACGGACGGACGGATGAACAAAAGAACGAGGACGAACGGACGGATGGACGCACGGACGAACGACAGAACGAAAGGACGAACGGACGGACGGACGTACGGACGAACGTACGGAGGGACGGACGTACGGACGAACTAACGAACGAATGGACGGACGGACGAACGAACGAAAGAACTGACGGACGGACGGACGAACGGACGGACAAACGAACGAACGAACGGACGAACGAAGGAACGAAAGGACTGACGGACCGATGGACAAACGAACGGACTGATGGACAAACGAACGAACGTAATAACGAACGAACTAACCAACGGACGGACGGACGGACGGAGAGACCGATGGACGGACGAACGAACGGACGGACGGATGGACGAACAAACGGACGGACGAACGAACGAACAAATAACGGATGTACGGACGGACGGAGGATGAACGAACGAACGAACGAATGAACGAACGGTCGGACGAACGAACGAACGAACGAACAGACGGACGGACGAACGAACGAACGAACGGACGGACGGACGGACGGACGGACAGATGTACGGATGTACGAATGATCTGACGGAAGGACGGACGAACGAACGAACAAACGGACGGAGGGACGGAGGGACGGACGAACGAACGTAAGAACGAACGAAGGAACTGACTGACTGATGGACGGACGTCCTTTCGGATGGACGTATGTACGGACGTACGGACGAAGGAACGAACGGAGGGACGGACGAACGGAGGGACGAACGGACGGACGAAAGAACGGACTGACGGACGCACGGACTTACGGACGGACGAACTGAAGGACGGACGAACAAAAGGACGGACGAACGAACGAACGAATGAACGAACAAATAACGGACAATGGATGGAAGGACGGACGGATGAACGAACGAACTGACATACGGATGTACGGACGGACGGTCGGACGAACGAACGAACGGAGGGCCGAACGGACAGACGGACGGACGGACGAACGAACGAACGTAAGAAAGAACGAATGAACGGACGAACGAACGAACGAACGGTCGGACGAATGAACGAACGAACAAACAAACGAACAAACGAACGGTTGGACGGACAAACGAACGGAGGACGGACGGACGAACGGGTGGACGGACGAACGAAGGAACGGACGGACGCACGGACGAACGATTGAACGTAAGAACGAACGAACGAACGAACGGACGGACAGACGGACGGACGTATGGAGGGATGTATGGACGGACGAACGGACGAACGAAGGTAGGGAAGGACGGACGGACGGACGGACGAAAGGTCGGACGGACGAACGGAAGATCGAACGAACGGAATGACGGACGGACGGACAAACGGACGGACGAACGAAGGAACGAATGGACAGACAGACGGACGGACGGATGGACAAACGAAAGAACGTTAGAACGAACGAATGAACTAATCAAAGAACCAACGGACGAACGGACGGACGAACCGACGAACGGACGAACGGACGAACGAACGGACGGACGGACGGACGAACGAACGTAAGAACGAAAGAACGAACGGACGGACGGACGGACGTACGGAGGGATGTATGGACGGACGGGCGAACGGACGGAGCGAAGGACGGACGGACGAAAGGACGGGCGGATGAAAGGACGGACGGACGAAAGCACGGACGGACGGACGGACGGATGGACAAATGAACGAATGTAAGAACGAACGAACTAACCAAAGAACGGATGGACGAACGGACGGACGAACGGACGGACGAACGGACGGACGAACGAACGGACGGACGAACAAACGGACGGACGAACAAATGGACGGACGAACAAATAAACGAATGAACGAACAAAAAACGGACGGACGGACGAACGGAAGGACGGACGGACGGACGGACGGACGGACGGACGGACGGACGAATGGACGGACGGACGGACGGACGAATGGACGTACGGACGGACGGACGGACGGACGGACGCACGGAAGGACGGACTGACGGACGGACGGACGGACGGACGGACGGACGAATGGACGGACGGACGGACGGACGAATGGACGGACGGACGGACGAACGAACGGAGGGCCGAACGGACAGACGAACGGACGGACGAACGAACGAACGTAAGAAAGAACGAATGAACGGACGAACGAACGAACGAACGAACGGTCGGACGAACGAACGAACGAACAAACAAACGAACAAACGAACGGTTGGACGGACAAACGAACGGAGGACGGATGGACGAACGGGCGGACGGACGAACGAAGGAACGGACGGACGAACGAACGAACGTAAGAACGAACGAACGAACGAACGAACGAACGGACGGACGGACGGACAGACGGACGGACGTATGGAGGGATGTATGGACGGACGAACGGACGAACGAACGTAGGGAAGGACGGACGGACGAAAGGTCGGACGGTTTGACGAATGGACAAACGAACGAATGTAAGAACGAACGAACGAACTAACCAAAGAACGGATGGACGAACGGACGGACGAACGAACGGACGGACGAACGAACGGACGGACGAACAAACGGACGGACGAACAAATGGACGGACGAACAAACAAACGAATGAACGAACAAATAACGGACGGACGAACGGAAGGATGGACGAAAGAACGAACGAATGAACGAACAGAGGGACGGGCGGTCGGACGAAAGAACGGACGGACGGACGAACGAACGAACGAACGAACTGACACTAAAAAGATCGTTAATTTTTTGCTAAAAAGATCGTTATATTTTTGGTAAAAAGATCGTTAAATTGTTACTGAAAAGATCGTTAATTTTCCTAAAAAGATCGTTAATTTTTTGCTAAAAAGATCGTTAATTTTGCCAAAAAGATCGTTAATTTTGGTAAAAAGATCGTTTTTTTGCAAAAGAAAATTGCTAAAAAGATCGTTAATTTTGCAAAAAAGATCGTTAATTCTACAAAACAATTGCTAAAAAGATCGTTAATTTTACCATACAGCCACGCCTGCGCCAAAATGGTGAAGAATATCATGAATTAAACCCTGATGAACATACCAGACCTTGCAACGTTATACACATGCTAAAACGTAGCCTGCTAGCCCCAACCCACCACATCTTATGCATGACACTTCCAGTATAATAACTATCAGTGTAAGTATGGCAGTATGGTGAGGAATCATTTTGTGGCAAAACTACTGAAAATTGGTAAAGAAAAACAAAAACAACATTCAGTGGAAGCGCGCCGGAGGTTTTCATTCCTGATCTTAGATGAGAGACTTAATTACCTCACTGGTTGTTCTACATCTGAGACTTAAATACAATTAGTGGTAGCTACTCTTGCTGCATACGACAGAACCAGATCTAAGTAGATTTCTTCCAGACAACTCATAAGTAACAGAGCCTCTGAACCAACCAACCTATATACCTACCTAAACTAACTAACTAATTAACTAACTAACTAATTAACAAACTAACTAACTAACTAACTAACTAACTAACTAATTAACTAACTAACTAACTAATTAAATAACTAATTAACAAACTATCTAACTAACTAACTAACTAACTAACTAACTAACTAACTAACTTATTAACAAACTAACTAACTAACTAAGTAACTAACTAACTAACTTATTAACTAACTAACTAACTAACTAACTAAATAACTAACTAACGAACGAACAAACGAACGGACGGACGGACGAACGAACGGACGTACGGTCGAACGAACGGACGGACGGACGAACGAATGGACGGACGGACGGACGGTCGGACGGACGGTCGGACGGACGGTCGGACGGACGGTCGGACGGACGGTCGGACGGACGGTCGGACGGACGGTCGGATGAAGAACGGACGGACGAAGATCGAACGGACGGACGGACGAATATCGAACGGACGGACGAACGAACAAACAAACGGACGGACGGACGAGCGACGGACGGACGGACGAGCGACGGACGGACGGACGTCCGTTATTTGTTCGTTCATTCGTTCGTTCGTTCGTTCGTCCGTGCGATTGTTCGTCCGTCCGTTTGTTCGTCCAGCCGTTCGATCGTTCATCCGTACGTCCGTCCCTCCGTCTGTCCGTTGGTTAGTTCGTTCGTTCTTACGTTCGTTCGATCGTCGTCCGTCCGTTCCTTCGTTCGTCCGTCGTCCGTTCTTTCGTTTGCCCGTCCGTTCTTTCGTTAGCCCGTCCGTCCGTCCGACCGTTCGTTTGTTCGTTCGTTTGTTCGTTCGTTCCTTCGTTCGTCCTTTCGTTCGTTCATTCTTACGTCCGTCCGTTCTTTTTAACAAAAAAATAACGATCTTTTTTTTTGTAATATAACGATCTTTTTAGCCAAAAAATAACGATTTTTTTTGTAATATAACGATCTTTTAAACAAAAAAAATCGATCTTCTTTGGTAAAATAACGATCTTTTTAACAAAAAAATAACGATCTTTTTAGCAAAAAAAGAACGATCTTTTTTTTAAAATAACGATGTTTTTAACAAAATAATAACGATCTTTTTTTTTAAATTAACGATCTTTTTTTAAAATTAACTTTTTTTTTATAAATTAACAATTTTTTTTAAATTACCGATATTTTTTTTTAAATTAACGATCTTTTTAACAAAAAAATAAAGATCTTTTTTTAAAAACCGATCTTTTTAACAATAAAATAACGATGTTTTTTGTAAAATAACGATCTTTTTAACAAAATAATAACGATCTTTTTTTGTAAAATAACGATCTTTTTAACAAAAGTATAATGATCTTTTTTGTAAAATAACGAACTTTTTAACAAAAAAAAAATATCTTTTTTGAATAATAACGACCTTTGTTGTAAAATAACGATCATTTTAACAAAAAATAACGATCTTTTTTTGTAAAATAACGATCTTTTTAACAAAAATAACGATCTTTTTTTGTAAAAATCCCCCCTCTAGGACTCTACAGAAATCCCCCTCCTTCTACGGCTCTACAAATTCCTCTCCTTCTATGGCAATACAAAAATCTACAGAAACCCCCTCCCTCTACCGCTATACAGAGAAAAATCCCCCTCCCTCTACGGATCCACAGAGAAAATCCACCTCCCTCTACGGCTCTACAGAGAAAAATCCCCCTCCCTCTACGGCTCTACTGACAAAAATCCCCATCCCTCTATGGCTCTACAGGGAAAAATCCCCCTCCCTCTACGGCTCTACAGAGAAAAATTCCCCTCATTCTACGGCTCTACAGAGAAAAATCCCCCATATCCATGGATATAATCCTCCCATTACTCCACTCCCCATCTTCTCCTCCCCTTTTCCCCTTCACTTTCCTCCCCTTCCTCAACTTCAGTTCTCTGCCCTTCTTCCCATTCAATTTCCTCCCCTTCCTCCCCTTCACTTTCCTCATCTTGCTTCCTTCCTCCCCTTCACTTTCCTTCCTTTCATACCCTTCAGTTTCCTCCCCTTCCTCCCCTTCACATTCCTCCACTGCCTCCCCTTCACTTTCCACCCCTTCCTCACTTTACTTCCCTTCATCCTCTTCACTTTCCTCCACTTCCTCCCCTTCACTTTCCTTCCCTACATAGAAAAATCCCTCTCCCTCTACGGCTATACAGAGAAAAATCCCCCTCCCTCTACGGCCCTACAGAGAAAAATTCCCCTCCCTCTTTGGCCATACAGAGAAAAATCCACCTCCCTCTACAGCCCTACAGGAAAAATCCACGTCCATCTACAGCTCTATATAGAAAAATACACCTCCCTCTACGGCTCTACAGACAAAAATCCCCCTCCATCTATGGTTCTACAGAGAAAATCCCCCTCCCTCTATAGCTCTACAGAGAAAAATCCCCCCTCCCTCTACGGCTATACAAATCCCCCTTCCTCGACGGCTCTACAGAGACAAATCGCCCTCACGCTACGGCTCTACGGACAAAAGTCCCCCTCCATCTAGGGCTCTACAGAGAAAAATCCCCCTCAAAATACGGCTCTTCAGAGAAAAATCCCTCTCCCTCTACGGCCCTAAACAGA
>JAOPUL010003537.1:13981152-13993793 GCA_027564515.1 Octopus rubescens | reverse complement strand
TCACATTGTTTTGAATTAATCATGTATTATCTTGTAGCTTTGAGATTTCGATTATGGGATTGTTTACTTTTAGTATGGCATTGTAGGGTAAGTGTAAGAGACTGGATTTGGCCAGTTTGAATATAAAACAAATAGAATATTTTGGCCAGATATGACCGGTTTAAATACTGAAGGGTGTCAGGAGTAGGGGCAAACCCCCCACCTTAGCCCTGGATAAGCTACTCCCTTGACAAGAAATGCAACTACTTATATGCCAACTATGTGAAAACTCAAGATTGATTGCTCATTCTACTCGGGCACTGAGCAATCTTAAAAGTAAACCTGACCCACACTCTCTTTTACTTGTTTCAGCCGTTAGATTGCGGCCATACTGGGGCACTGTCTTGAAGAATTTTTTAATCAAATGACTCAACCCCCAGTACTTTAAACCTGGTGCTTATTCTATCGGTCTCCTTTTCCAAATTGCTAGATATGGGGATGTAAACACACCAACACCAGTTGTGAGGGACAAAGACAGACATATATATCATCATCCTCCTTTAACGTCCGTTTTCCATGCTAGGTTGGGTTGGACTACATATATACGGCAGGCTTCTTTCAGTTTCCTTCTACCAAATCAACTCGAAAGGCTTTGGTCAGCCCAAGGCTATAGTAGAAGACACTTGCCCAAGGTTCCACGCAATGGAACTGAACCTGGAACCATGTGGTTAGGAAGCAAACTTCTTAGCACACAGCCATGCCTGCACCTATAAGGAGTATATCATACAAACTAAACTGTAAAGGTTCCTCAAATAACACTTTACAGAGAATGAGCCACTCCAAAGAGGTAGGTGGCCATGGCACATACCTTATGATCTACAGCTCTGACCTTGTGTTATTTTTTTTTTCTCTGGTGTATGCAATACATGTATGGGTGAAATCAACCCATGTCAAGAATCTTGATAACGTTGAACAACACCTGCTACCTGATCAATGCTCGTTTCAAACCCACCAACACAACTTGCATCTTTTGACTAGCATTGAGATGTCAGATAGGAAGTTACCAGTTGAGACTGTGTTAATGATGAATGCCACCTCCTCCTCCAGGGATTCCACTCTTGGATCCAATGACTGATATTAAGTTAATTAATTAATTTCACATGCATGTTCAGCCCTAAGCATCTTGAGAGGAGACTAACTTCCAGCTTCAGGCAGAGAAGTCCGAGACCATCCCTCCTCTAAGTGACAGGTGTGTCCTTCTGAAAACAAGAATAAGGCAATCAAAAGCTGCAAGGTGGGAGCTACAAGACTGGTCCAGTCATGTGAATATGGAGAAACCAAACCAGATCATGGAGCACTGCTCTCTTCTAGCTAACCCCCTACTGTTTAAAACCCCATGGAAACATAAAGAGCTCTGTAGAAAGGTAAGCTGTTGCTCTCTCTATATATATACATACATATATATATATATACATATAATCATCCTTTAATGTCCACTTTTCCATATTAGCATGGGTTAGACGGAATTAGTCTAGGCATATTTTCCATAGCTGGATGCACTTCCTGTCACCAACCCTCACCTGTTTCCAAGCAAGGTAATATTTCCCCCATGTTTTTCATAGAAGACTGAAAACGAACAATTATACTTGTATTATGATGACGCCCATTCACAACTAGGCAAGAGTACACCCAAACACACGTGTGTTCATATATTCGGGTAAGTCACCAGATATTATGTATGTCCTGTACAGAGAGTGTAAACTCTCCTTGTATTAATATTACTTTTTTTTCCTTGATAAGCTTTGTCCATTACTAGAATATGGATTATTGTTACTCAAATCCGTTCTTATGGTCAAAACGAAACAATTTGTCAGTCTTATAATATAAATGTAACTAATTGACATCCTATTTTCTATTTTTCCATCTTCCCTCCAATTATATATATACACACACACACAAGGCTTCTTTCAGTTTCCATCTACCAAATTTACTCAAGGCTTTGGCCAGCCCAGGGATATAGAAGACACTTGCCCACGGTGCCACGCAGTGTGAGACTATATGGTTGAGAAACAAGCTTCTTACCATACAGCCAAGCCTGTGCACACACACGACAGTTTAACTCTTTAGCATTCGGATCACTCTATCAAATGTAATGCTTATTCATTCAAATTGTTTTGAATTAATCTTGCATTATCTTGTAAGTTCAAGATTTGAAGGATGTGATTGTTTAGTTTTAGAATGACATTGTCGAGTAGGTGTGAGAGGCCTGATCTGGTCAGTTTGAATATAAAACAGGTGGAATATTTGGGCCGGATATGGCCGGTTTAAATGCTAAAGGATTAAAACACGAAACCAGATATGTTGAGGAGGATGTCAGACAAGAAATGGAGATAACATTGTTTTAAATTTTCACATGGAACAGAGTTTGCTTGCCAAGAGCTAACGTCTGTGCCTGGCAATCATCATCGTCTTTTAACGTCTGTTCTCCATGCTGGCAAGGGTTTGACAGAAGTTGACCAGCTGTCTGGGCCCCATCTGTCTTTTTGGCAGGATTTCTATGGCTGGATGGCCTTCCTAACACCAACCACTTTACAGAGTGTACTGGGTTCTTTTACGTGGCACTGGCACAAAACAAAAAATTAATTTTTTTTAAAATCCATTTCGTGCATGGGTAGAAAACATTGAATTTATGGTCAGGATTAGATGGTTGTATGACTTAGGAATGCTTTTGAAAAAGAGAAAAATATGTAGCCTAAATGTTCAAAAAGACAGGGCACACTGGATAACAGTCTAAGATAGCCCTAGATCTGACATAAAAATGAAATGGTCATGACTGGTAAGCCTTTGATTACAGGTCTGCTAAAGTAAATAGTTGTGGAGACAAACAAACACATTTAGATACATAGGCGTGACTCTGGCAAGAAGCTTGCTTTTCCAACCACATGGTTCCGGGTTCAGTTCCACTGCATGGCACCTTGGGCCAGTGTCTTCTACTATAGCCTTGGACCAACCAAAGCTTGAGTGGATTTGGTAGACAGAAACTGAAAGAAGCCTATCGTGTATATATATGTGCATGTGTGTGTGTCCCACCACCAATTGACAACCAGTGATGGTTTGTTACGTCCCCATACCATAGCTGTTTGGCAAAAAGAGACTGATAGAAAAAGTACCAGGCTTTAAAAAAATAGGTACTGGGGTTGATTTGTTCAGCTAAAAATTCTTCAAAGCAGTGCCCCAGTCTGATGACTGAAACAAGTAAAAGGAAAATATATATATACATATATACATACACACACACACGATGGGCTTCTTTCAATTTCTGCCTACGAAATCCACTCACAGGAATTGGTCAGCCTGGGGCTATAATAGAAGGCACTTGCCCTAAGTGCCATGCAATGGCACTGAACCATGTAATTGGGAAGCAAATTTCTTACCATGCATGTACCTATAACAATTTTTCGTTTTTAAAACACATGAAAACAAAATCTTTTAATTATTTTTACACTCTCATGCATAATTAGAAAGCACAGCAACATAACATTTCGACTTCCAACTGTAATTGAAATTTTATTTATTTATTTATTATCATATGGTCTCTTCATAATACTGAGACAGAGAGAGAGAGTGAGAGAGAGAGAGAGAGTGACAGAGATAGTGGTTACCTCCTTCCATAGAATCCTGAGCAGTACACCTCTCAAAAAATAATCCTGCACTGTAAATACCAACCTCTCCTCTTCTCTCCTCCTCAACAGCTAAACACAACGGGATACAAGGCATTCTTACAAGGTCCTCTGAGAAGTGCTGCCAAAACTCATTTGCCTCCGTTCTTTGGATTTTTTAAAATTTTTGTTTTTTTCCCCATCATTTCAAATTTACTGTTAACCACATTGTTGAGATTGGGTGGTTTGGTAATGGTAAAGAGGTAATCTTTTAATTGTTTAAAATTTATTTATTCTTGGTCCTTCACTGCTTACGATCATTGGACTGCAGCCACGACACACCAGCTTTTGGCATGTGGTCGATTACATCAACTCCAGTGTTTGTTTGTTTTCATGTCTTCCCAAGGTTAGTAAAAAAAAAAAAAGTGGACCGAGGCAGCATTTGTACGTAACAATGTAAAGGGAAGTAATCAGATACCACAAGATGTTTTTGCTTGGTGCTCTACCGACTGCCATACATACTGATAAAAAGAGAGAGAGAGAGAGAGAGACGAAAAAAAAAAGAAAAGAAAAAAAGCATGCAGATAAAAGCAACAAAGGGCCAGACCAAGGCAGTCACGCAAAAGACTTAGGAAAAAATTATTTTATTTGTAGTTGATCTGGACTGTATTTGATTTACAGCGGAATTCTGGAACAAGCAGTGTGGTTAGAGATGGGTGGGCAGCTGATTGATTGGCAGGTAAGTAAGGTAGGTAGGTAGGTAGGTAGGTAGATAAGTAATTTAGTTAGGCAGGTGGTAGATAAATGGTTATCTGTAGCATGCCGCTGATCAGCACCAACAACAGTGGCGATATCCCTGTAGTGGGATCATCATCATCATCATCAACAACAACATTGACAGTAACAACAACACATGGTGTTAAGTTAAAAGGTTAATTTTAGAGCTGTTGCACATTTTTTTTTTTATAAAGTACTTAAAAAAAAAAAAAAAAAAAAGCAAGGGTCTTCCTACAATGTGACACCCTAATACACATCGAGCGTATCAGATGGACAATGTGGTTTGGTTTTGGTTCAATTTTTAGCAATATTTTTTTTCGTTTTTAAATATATTAAAAAGAAGAAAAAAAAATTGCTATTTTATCAAGGAACAGGAAGAGCAGCTAATAAAAATTTTAAAAAAGAAAACCGACCCCCAAAAAACAAAAAAATTATAAGAGGAAGGGATATTGAGATGAAAGAACATGTGTGAAAGAGAGAAGCAAAGGAGAGCAAGAAAGAAGGGAAATTATTATTATTATTATTATCATCATTATTAGAAAATCAATTTAAAAGGATAATTGAAGCATAGACAGCAAGGTGGGCTGAATATTGAAAACGCAGGTACATATTTTGGGGGTGAAATTTTAAGATTTTTGCAGAGAAAAACTCCTGTCCCCACCTCTCTTTCTCTTCCCCTTCAACTTGGGGGGGGAGGGTTTAGCTTATCTAAAGTGGTTGTAAAGATCAATCATTTAGAAATCTATGAAACGGCCTGAAATAAATAGAAATGTTCTTTTCTTTCTATCATCAGAGTACAAAAGCATGTCTCATTGGTCAGATAGATAGTTATCAGTTGGAACCCAAAACTGACTATGCCACTTAGAAAAATTAATTGGAAACAATGAGAGAGAGAGAGAGAATTTATTTTCCTCTTCAACATTGCCATAATTACTTAGCTGTCCTTGGATAGGAGTAAGAGGTTTTAAATACTTCCTTCTTATAAAGGGAATAAAGACATTTCTTTTGTTAAGGTTTTTAAAGGAAGTCAAATGAAGGATTTTGTTTTTCTCTAGGGATATTTAAGACATATGGGAACAGCTAAGGATCAGAAACCTTATCACAAGGCCCCTGAATCATCAGAAGTATTTCTCTGTAGAGCACAGACTGGGCTAGGCTAGACTAGAGTTGCCCAACCACAAGTGAACTCAAGCCACCAGAGAGGTCAGACCTCTGTAGACCACAGACCAGGCCAGGCCAGGCTAGAGTTGCTTATAACAGAATAACAAAAGAAGAAAATGGCATATGGAAAGAAAGAGTTTCAGTAATTTTGGAGTTTGGGGAAAGACTTTCTTTTTGAGTTGATTGGTCTGTTTCGTTTCAAATGAGACAGCTTGGCTTACAATTATATTTCTTGATAGGCTGGAGAAGATTATTTTATTTTATGGTGCAAACAGAATGTGACACACCTTATTCCATTTTAACAGCCCTTTACTTCACACATGCACAACACATACGTTTGTGTAGGCATTCGTCAATTGTTGTTATCATACAGAGCTGACTGGGGGAAACAAAAAGGAACTAGAATTGTATGTATAGAAAGGGAGTGAACAGAGAGAGGGAGCAGAAATGCAGACCTGAAAAAGCTAAGAGAGCAGACCAACCAACCTCACCAACAAGTACAATTGTATTCCCTGTTAACGAGGAACTAGCAAATGGGATTATTAATGTTAAGTTGGAAAAAAAAAATTTATAAAAAAAAACTATTTTATTGCTGCCAAATTAACAAAATTTTCAAATAAGCGAAGCTTGCTTTTTTTTTTTTTTTTTCCTTTTCTTGGTAATTTATTTTTTCTTAAAGATTTTAAGATTCAAATTATTGCAAATATTAAGAGGCGACGTAATGGAGAATTCATTCAATTCCCCCACTTCATACATGAAGACTATTTGATAAAAGATTGTTGGGTTTCCTGTTTTATTTGTATTGGGATATATTTTTTTTCTTTCTTTCAACTGTTTTATTGTTTTTTGTTGTTTTTTTTTTCTTCCATCCTCTATGCGGCCCATGTTTTCTTCTGATCAGTTAGTTATTTAGTCTCGTGATGACAATGTAATCAACTGGCTTCAGCAGACCTCCCCCTTTGCACACACAATGCAAACAAACAGTCTCACTACTGTGCAATACACATAATTGCAGCACACATACACACAAACACACACACACACACATATACACACACAATGTAACACCTTCCTTTTCTCTATTTTTTTAAAAATTAATTTTACCTTTAAACAAAACCCCAATTATTTTTTAAAGATTCTTGTAGTAGTAGTAGTAGTAGTAATAGAAGTAGTAGTAATAGCACTGTCCTCATTGAATATAAGCTGTGTTGTGGTTAGCACTTGGTTGAACTAACCGACTCAGTTGAAGTGACAGATCAGGAACAACTCGGATGGTCGACTTCCTACTGGGAAAAATAGAAACTTGCTAATACTGCTTTGAGAGGAATGAGAGGGAACAACAACAAAGTCAGAGGAATTTAACAACTCACAACATATCTGTAAAGCAGCCAGATTGTTATAGCAATATGTATGTCTTCATATATATATATTTGTATATACATATATATGTATATACATATATAAATGTAAGTATATTTATAATAAGTATATATAACTGGTTATACACACAGAGAACAAACAACTACCCTCCCTTCTTCCTCTCTCATACACACACTCAGATACATACATAAACATATATGTATATACATACATATATACATATATACACAAATGCACGCATATACAGGCATACATATACACATGTACATATTCACATATATGTATATATTTATACACTCACACACACACTCTCTCTCACATACATACATACATCCATCAGTCTCTCTCTCTCTCAAACACACACACACACACAGCAGTCTCTCTTCCTCTCTCACCCATACACACACACCCACAGATAAAGTTTGAAAACATGTGTATACATATACATATATAGTATTATAAGTTATTTGGAGACATACACACAAGATGCATATAATAAGAAATAAGATAGACTAAATCCTCCCCCAAGCACACATATTCTCTCTGCTGGACAACTTATTGTAGTTTGGGGAGGTGAGGAGGAGAGGGTTTGGTTCCTTTCATTATTTATTTCATTCTTTCTTCAATTTTTTGGAGAGGAGGGGTTCCTTTTTTTTTTGGTAATGTTTTTTATGTCTGGGTTTTTTTTTCCTTTTTGTCTTTTTCATTTTGCTTTTTTTTCTTTCTTTTTTTTTTACCATATTATTTTTTTTGGTTTGTGTGTGTGTGTGTGTGTGCCATTTTTTTATTTTTATTTTATTTTTATTTTTTTTTTATAATTCCACTATTTCGTCAATCAGAAAAAAAGACAAAATCGAGTTGCTGGCTGGTTTGGCAGTTCAAAATTGTCTCAATTTGGAGAGAGAGAGAGAGAGAGAGAGAGAGAGAAAAAAAAATTATGACAGAGAAAAGAGAGAGAGAAGGAGAGGGAGAGGAAAAAAAAAGGGAAAAAATCCTACTAAAAAATAGCACTAATTGCTAATCTTTACTGTGGAAAATATACAAATTATTAGTAGCAGCTACAGCCAGAATGTTTTCCAAAGGATGCCAGGCTGTGTGAAGAATCTTTTTGCTAAAGTCTAAACAGTCGACGCTTATTTCGTCTTTCTTACGCTTGCTGCCAGTACAAACTTTCCTAGGTTTTAATATAGTCCTTGTTCTCATATTTTCACGGCAAGCCTCTAAAGTTATATCACGTTTAGTTTCTCTGTCGAACATGCGAAAGAAATTGTTGTAAGAACCAGTCATAATGTACCTGTGGAAGAGAGAAAAAAAAATATATATAACCATTATCATTTAACGTCATTTAATGTTTCGTTTATACATACATATATATATATATATATATATATACATATATACACCTGTGCCGGCAACACGTTAAAGGCACCCGGTACCCTCTTTGGAGTCGGTGTTAGGAAGGGCATCCAGCCGTAGAAACCAAGCTAAAACGGACTGGACAGTTCTCCAGCTTGCCAGTCTCTAGTCAAATTGTCTAACACATGCAAGCAAGCATGGATAACAGGCACTAAATGATTATATATATATATATATATATATATTCTCATCATCATTTAGCATCTGTTTTCCATGCTGGCATGGGTAAGACAATTTGACTGGAGACTGGCAAGCCAGAGAGCTGCACCGGACTCCAGTTCATTTTTGGCTTCGTTTCTACGGCTGGATGCCCTTCTTAACACCAACCACTCCAGAGAGTGTACAAGGTGCCTTTAATATGTCACTGGCATAGGTGTTTTTAACGTGTCACTGCACGAGTGTTTTCAACGTGTCACCATCACTAGTGTTTTTAACGTGTCACCGGCACGAGTGATTTTAACGAGTCACCGGCATGAGTGATTTTAACGTGTCACCGGCACGAGTGATTTTAACATGTCACTAGCACAACGTTTTATATGTATGTATGTATGTATGTATGTATGTATGTATGTATGTATGTATACAGAGGGCTGCCAAAGTAGGTATACAGAAAAGATTATACTAGTATTATAGTAGGGGTATGAAGGCGTGTAGCTGAGTGGTTAGAGAATTGTATTCACAATCGTGAGGTTGTGAGTTCGATTCCTGGACCAGGTGATGCATTAGGTCCTTGAGCAAGAAACTTTATTTCACGTTGCTCCTTCTACCTGGAGTTGCAACCGATAGATAGTATTAACAATTGGAAAGACCAATGGAAAACATTGTTTCTTTGGTTCGATTTGACGAAAGTCGATCAACTGTCGATGTATGTTTGTGTGAATGAGATCGTATTACCCTCATCTTCACCTGTGTTTACTTGCTAGTTGTAAACAATGGCCTTGTGATAATGTCATTTGTTTGCAGTTCACTGTTGAAAGCATATCTTGGCTTCTTGACATGTTTTAACCCTTTAGCATTCATATTACTTTGTCAAATGTAATTAGCTTATTTATTCACATTCTTTAAAGTTAATCCTGTATTGTCTTGTAGCTTTGAGATTTTGAAGTGATGATTGTTTATTTTTAGAATGACATTGCATGGTAAGTATGAGAGGCTGGATCTGGCCAGTTTGCAAGTAAAACAAGTAGAATATGGCCAGTTTGAATGCTAAAGGGTTAATATGTTACACAATCCTTATAAACAAAAAAGCTAATTCATATCCTGTTCAGTTTTCATATCATTTCCAGTTTTCCGCATGAACATGTCCTGTCTGTTTCGTTTGATAGACTGGGCGATTGTTACCTTGCTTGGAAACAGTTGGGGGTTGGTGTTGGGAAGGGCATCTGATTATAGAAATCTCTACCACAACTTGGTCTCATCTGATCCATGCAAGTATGGAAAAGTAGACATTAAACAATGATGAGGATGATGATATATGCATACAAATTTGTGTGCGTGCATATAGATATAATGTACTATTATATGTATCATTGATGGTTAAGAAGTTTGATTCACAACTATGTTGTTTCACATTTGTTTCCACATTGTGATATTGTGAGTAGGTGTCTTCCACATTATGGGATTGTGAATAGGTGTCTTCCACTGTCACTTCAGGCTGACCCAATACCTTTTGAGTGGACTTGATAGATAGAAACTGTAGGAAGCTTGTGGTGTGGCATTGTATAAAAATCAATGTCAGTGTCTTTACAATAGTAGCTTTGTTTACAATTGCCACAAAAACACATTTAGCCATTGTACTGTTCATTGTTCAAAGGCAAATTGTACCTTGGAAATAAGTGAAGAGCATCCGGTTGAAGAGAAATTGTTTCTGTAACTAATGCCCTGTTTAAACTTGCATCTCAACATCTGTGGGAAAGATATATGAGCAATAAGATTCCTGAGGGTTGCTGTTCAAGGAAGAAAGGACTGGGCATAGTACTTAGTGCAGGAACTTAGAGGCCATTATAGTAGTGATGTAAAAGACAAAGAAAGGAGACAGCTTGCCTGTGGGTCAATGGCTGGATCATGTCTGTTAGTGAATACCAATCACCCAAGGCCTTTCTTTCTGGCCCTGAAGACAAAGGCCAGTCTTTGAGATGTAGTCTTAGCTATTCTAATGATGTGATTTCACATCCTCAGTGATTATGAGGATTCTAGCTGAGTGCCTTTCATGTCTAGTGGGGATATGGTGTGGCAATGATTTCTGGGTATGAATTGTTTTGCTGTTATAATGTAGATTTAGCATGAGGTGTCTCAGCTGTCTGTGGATAATTCATGGTTGGAGAAACTTAGACAGGCGTAATGGGTTGTGTTGTCTGCAAAACAGTGGACATTGTTGGATGTGTAGGTCATTGATATATAAAAGGAAGAGAGTAGGGGACAAAACTGAACCCAGGAGAACACCAGAGTTGATGGTAAGTAGGATAGAAAGAGCTCTATCAACATGTTGCAATTAAAGTTATCAGATATGAAGCTACTGAGGTGAGAGATGGGTGGAACCCAATAAATAGCTGGAGGTTTTGATAGGAAATTTACATACAAGATATGGTTAAAGGGTTACTTAATATTGAGGCAAAAACATTGCTTTCGTCAATCTTATCTGAAGCAAAAGCTCACTGGGTAGTGACATAAGTATGTCATGTTTTCTCATATAGTTGAAGAAAACCATCTGACTTTGCAGCGAGGCAGCAGTATTTCAGATATTAAAAAAAAGGCGAGATTACTACTGCTCAGATTAGTATCTTCGGTAATCATACAATTCATAGATAACTACCTAAAGTTTTCATGTAGTTTTATGGTGATGAGAGTTGTTTTTGAAATGATATTGTAAATCAAGAACTACAAACAATGCTTACATTATCAGGAATTTGACACTCTAAGAAAATTTCACTGTAAATTTTGAATTGTTGTGTTTGTATTTTCATATGCAGTAATAATATTGTGATCTCTTTTCGTGATGTTACACTACATAATCTAAGAATTTATTGTTAATACTAATTAAATGTATATACATATATGAATACACTCACTTAATGTTCTTTACTTCTTGTTTACAGAAAGAAGTAGATGAAAACAATGCAAGTCTCACAGTTGCCTATATGCCATCCTTGAATCAAATATCAGCCCTAACTTCCAGTGGTGAATGTGTGTTGGAAATGATAACAAAGGTAAGACATTTTGCCAGTGTTTGTTACTCAATTATATTTCCTTTGAAATTAGTTCCAAAAAACCTCTTTTGGTTTAGGTGCATATTTTTCCTATTAGTAACAGTAGGAAGTGATGTTAGTTAATGTCATTCATGTGAGCTGCACTCTGTTATCTTGCTGGTTGAAAGAAAGAAGCATGTCAACTGAAACTATGGATCATGGTTATTATAGTTTACTTTTAATTTCTTACCCCAATATCATATTTGTTCCTGGAATCATTAATAATTTAAGATCACCTATATTTGATATATGTATACTCATGTCTTAAATATTTGAAATTAAATATTAATCATCTATAGAATGAAAATATGTCATTAATATTTTCAGTGTTTAAATTCTGACATGTCTGAAATCCTTCAAGTTTGTCCAAAACTATTTTTGGGATATGTTTGGTTTACTCAAACCTTTCTGAATGGTTGTCATCTTTTAGTAACTTTTCAGATCATTAGTCATCTGGTTGCTAAGCAAGCTTCTTAACCACACAGCCATGCCTGCAATATTTTTGCATTTTCGATATCAAAATCATGTTATCTTTATTCAGTCTCTGAAAACTGATTTTCTTCCTCTTTCTTGCAGGCCATCAAGCTATGTATTGATAGTTGCCAAAAAATTTATCCTGTCATTCAACATTGCCTAATCAAGTCAAAAGGATTTGATCAATAAATATTATTGAATTTTTAAATTCTTTTTGGTTTTAATTATTTTTAGTGTGAGAAATTTAGTATTATCTAAAATATAATCAGATTTCTCGGGATATTATAAAATCAAGCAAATTGTATGTAAACACATGTGCAGTTATCAACAATCACGCAGCAGCTACATATGACAAGCTAAGACCACTGTCACTCTCATGATTCAGACAAAGACATTGATTTCTTCTCTTATACTCATTCTCTATCAGAAGACACAATTTTATATCAATTTCAAGGCTAAACAACTTCTTCTTGTTCTTCTTCCAAAGTTTTAAATCCGGTTTTGTCCTCGTGAACGGGGGTGGCCGGATTCACCTCACACTCGCAGCAAT
>JAOPUL010003537.1:13676918-13687334 GCA_027564515.1 Octopus rubescens | reverse complement strand
CACTGTAATGTGGTTAGCGTCGAGAGTCCAGTGCCGGTGACACGTTAAAAGCACCCAGCACACACTGTAATGTGGTTTGCGTTAGGAAGGGCATCCAGCCATAGAAACCAAGCCAAATCAGACTGGAATATGGTGCAGCATGGGCAAGAAAAAACAAAAAACATATAAAACAAACAAATACTTTGTGACATCTCTTGTGGCTCGTTGCATTTGAAGTTCTTACCCGTGTTTGTCAACTTTGCCTTTCGGTATTTTTGTGCCAAGAAAGTACCTGCCCGGTGCTGTAACATCCCTCCATCCAGCTGTCACATCTGAATGTTCTGGATCAAGGTTGGGATACCGAAAGGGTATCTGTGTTTGCTTGCATGATGAGCACTTAAAACTATTTTGAGAATGCATAACACATACTGGCACTAAGTCATCCTCGATTACTCTATGTGACTGTACTTAAATATAATCTAGCACACATAATTAGTCCTTCCTCCTCAGAACTGTGATCATTTGGAATTCCTCTCTCCTAGTATATATTCTACATAGAGATGCCAATGATGTCTATGAATTCATATGGGTCATGGGTACCAACCTCTTCTTTTATAGCTGTCTTATATATCGTCATCAACATGTCTGTTTTCCATGCTGGCATGAGTTAGATGGCTTGACAGGAACTGGCAAGGCCAGGGGCCACACCAGGTTCTAGAGCCTGTTTTGGCTTGGTTTTTACGGCTGGATACCCTTCCTAACAACAACCACTCCACAGAGTGTACTGGGTGCTTTTTACGTGGCACCTTGGTTTTAGGATCTCAATTCTGTTGAGGTGGGCAGGTTTTCTCGAGTACAACAATGCGCCACACATCTCAGTCTTCTGTCATCTTTGTAGAGGAAGATAAATACATTTCCATTAAACAAACACATGCAATGTATGTGTATATATATATATATATTGGCTATGTGGTTCAGAAGTTCACTTTAAAACCATGTGGTTTCAGGTTCAGTTCCACTTCGCTGCACCTTGGTGATGTGTTTACTTTAAACCCTGTGAGTAGATTTGGTTGATGGAAACTGAAAGAAAGCCTATGTGTACATACATGTATGTATATATGTGAATGTGTTTGTCTTGACATCACGTGATTGTTGTAATTGAGTGTTAGCATCTAACAAATGATGGTGGCATTCATTTGCAATCCTCTGTGAAAACCTGTCTGGCTATGAAGAAATCTGCCTTCAATGAATTCCACCTGACTCATGCAAGCATAGAAAAGTGGATGTTAAAACAATGTCGATGGTAACTCACACATCTTTATCTTTTACTTGTTCCAGACACTTAGATAGCGGCCATGCTGGGGCACTCCCTTGAAAAATTTAAAGCCAAATGCATCAACCCCAATACTTATTTTATCAGTTACTTTTGCTGAACCACTAGGTTATGGGGATGTATACACACCAACACCAGTTGTCAAGCAGTAGTGGGGAACAAACACAGACACACATGCACATATAGATGACAAGGTTCTTTCAGTTTTCGTCTAGCAAATCCACTCACAAGGTGGCCCGATGCTATAGTAAACACTCGACCAAGGTGCCATGCAGTGGGACTGAACCCGGAACCATGTGGTTGGAAAGCAAACTTCTTACCACACAGCCACTCCTGCACCTACAACTAGAAACAAATACTTATATATAAATTTCTCTAATCATTTGTTGTGTAACTGAAAAGTCACAATATAAAATATCAAAGGAAAAACACAAGACATGAATAAATAATGAGCAGAGTATATTTTTTTTCTCTTTCTGTTTATTAATGATCTGATAAAGGACATATATAATTATAAAACAACAACAAAAAGAAAACAAACAAAACAAAACGGAGCATGGCAATGTCTAACTGCTTCTTTTTTTTTTTTTTTTTTTTGTCTTTAGAATCAAGAGCATTGGAGGGTAGAAATGGTTATACATTGTAGGGTGTGGCACTTGAAAAAGCAAGGTAAGTCCTCTAAAAAATACTTTTTTGAATTTTTTTTTTCTTTTTAACAAATGACAAGCTTTCCAGTTAAAAAAAAATGATAATAATAATAATATATGGGACCATTTTAATGAATTTTAGTAATTTCTTTGTAGAAAAACAGGGAAACCTTTAAAACAGAAAATGAATAATTTTGTTGTTTTGTTTGCATGCAAAACTGGTTGTTGAAATTTTGTTCTTCATTATGATGACGATGATGGCAATAATAATAATAATAATAATTTCTTTCTAATTTAGGCACAACACTAGCAATTTTGAAGGGAGGTGGTTAGTTGGTTATTTCATTGATCCCGAAAGGACGAAAGGCAAATTTGATCTTGGTAGAATTTGAACTCAGAACGTAAAGAAAATACAGCAAGGCATTTTTTTTTTCTGACACTATAATAATTCTGCCATTCTACCACCCTAATAATAATAATAATCCTTTCTACTATGGGCACAAGGCCTGAAACTTGGGGAAGGGGGGGGGCTAGTCAATTGCATCGACCACAGTGATCAACTAGTACTTATTTCATTGACCCCCTAAAGGATGAAAGGCAAAGTCAACCTTGGCAGAATTTGAACTCTGAACATAAAGATGGACACAATGTCACTAAGTGTTTTGTTCGGTATGCTAGTGATTCTACCAGCTCACCACCATAATAATAATAATTATTATTTCATGTGTAGGCACAAAGCCACACATCTCTGGGTTGATAGTTATTATATTGACCTGCAGAATATAACTAAATATTGCAGTTCATTTTGTCTAACACTTATCTGTCAGTCTAATATCCTTGATATTTTATACTAGAAGTAGTAGTGGTAATAATAATAATGGTTTCAGATTTAAGCACAAGGCCAGCCATTTCGGGAGGGGTTTAGTCGATTACATTGACTCCAGTGTTAAACTGGTACTTATTTTATTGACCCTGGGAGGATGAACGGCAAAGTTGACCTTGGCGGAATTTGAACTCAGAACATAGAGACAGACTAAATGCCGCTATGCATTTTGCCCAGCGTGCTAATGATTCTGCCAGCTCTGCCTTCAATGTAATAACAATAATAAGGCAATTTGTCCATTACATTAATGATTCTACCAATATATTGCCCTAATAATAATTATCTCTACCTCTCAGTGTAGTGTGTGTGTGTTATATATATATATATATTTGTTCATTTGCTTTTTTTCATGTGTGCATGTGATGGACAAAATTAAGGCATTGGTCTACAGCTGGATGACCTTTCTAATGCTAACCCTTGTTTTTAAAGTATGGGATCTTTTATTCTACATGGCTTTGAATGCATATGATTTGTTGATAGGAAAAACTGACAATAACACCACAGCTGCACTTCCATACAACTGTCTGCAGATGTAAACAAACACACTTTCAGTTTCTGCCTACCAAATTCACCCACAAGGCTTTTTGTTGGCCTGGGACTACACTAGAACATAGAAGATACTTGTCCAAGAATGCCCTGCAGTGGGACTAAACCCAAAACTATGCCATGCCTGCATCTATATATTAACATAAATATACATACACATCTGTGTGTTTATATACAGATATATCTACAAATATATAAATAATTTTTATTACAGAAGTATGAGCATGACAGCACAAATGTGGTTTGTAGTGGATCTAGCTGGAAACATTGGCAAAATTCTTGCTCAACATTACAGCACAAAAAAAACTCCAATGATGATTATGACAATACCTACATATTTTATGTGTAATTTTAAATACGGTAAGATGCTGCTTCCTGGTTAATGAGACTAAGTACAACATGAATGCTGTACTGTCTTATGAAATGTGTGTGTGGATGGGTGTTTATATATATACTCACACACCTGGCATGCTGTTTCCATACTGTGATGCCAGGCTGTGTTAAACCTCTTCTTATTCTACACAAAGATGCAGTCAGAAGAGAAACTGCAAGCAGCAGGCAACTGTTTATATATAAATTTACCCAGAATTTGGTATATATGATAAGCTTTGATAAAACTTTGTTGTTGTGGCCCAGAATAACACATGGCTCGTGTCATACCGCATGTTTCTCTTGTCAGCAGCTACACAAGATGGTAGTTCTTGATGTGGAGATTGATGCATTCACTGATAAACACGGAAGCTGTTGCTATTTGGAAGGTTACACACAACCAGAATCTCTCCATCTCATTCAAATTGCATACGATCTTTGTATACTGCAATAAGGATATGAGAAGTGGAGGGGGAGAACGTATAAACACTGAAATCTATCTTACCTCAGTGTATCACATATGTATTTCTTCCTGATGAGATTAAGCATGTCATAATGAAACTCATAAGCTCTAGAACTTATGAATACTACAGATATCTATCTTACGTCAGTACTAAATTACATAACAAAACTAGAGTTCCAGAACTATGAGTACTATAGATCTATGTATTTTACATGGTACCATATTATCTCTGTTGGAAAAGGCTTGAATGTCAGCTGGTAGGTATTCACATCATTAGATGTGGGGGGCCAGAAGCTCCACTGCAAAGATGTCCTGAACTGTGAACCAAAATGATTTTGGTACTGAACAAACTAGAAACAGCAGCAATGTGGAGAATTGGTTAATCTGACATGGATTATCTTGATATTATTGAAACAAAACAACCAGAAACTTTCTAAAACAGAAATCTTTATGGCAGAACAAGCTTTAATAATAACGATAATGAAGAGTATTATTATTCTAATTTAGATATAAGGTCAGTGAGTTCAAAAAGGAAGGTGGGATTGGGGTTAGTCGATATCATCAACCTCAGTACTTGAGTGGTACTTCATTTTATCAATCCTGGAGGGAGGAGGAAAGGTAAAGTTAACCACAACATGATTTGAACACAAATTAAAATAAAAAAAAAAAGACAGCAAAAATCTAAATACTGTAAGGTATGGACTGATGTGCTAACAATACTGCCAATTCACTACTATAATAATAATAATAATAACAATATGCTCTATATTGGTCATTTTTGAGTGGTAGGTGAGGTTGAAACATGAATGTTTAAAATGTACTTTGGATGATATTTATTAAAAGGCAAACTTTGTTCTGAGATTGATATTTCAATGAAAAAGAGGGTAATGCCGAATATATATATATATATATATAGTTTTTTTTCTTCTCTGCACCAATACATATTTACAAATACCAATAAATTAACAGAATGATTGTTAAAACAAAACAGTTGAGAAAGGGAATCAGCCAGCTAGTGTTGATAACAACAGGAAAGTTCAGGTGTGATAAATGACGATATGGATTAATATGATAATTAATGTTGTCTGCTAATAATTGTTTTGTCAAACTTCAGTTCAGGAAGTTAATCTCATCTTATGTTCTATCTTGGCATAAGAGGACCGACTTAGCATGTGGAATATGTCAATGCCAATTTTCTTTAACCCATTAGCATTCAGATTATTCTGTTAAATGTAATGCTTATTTATTCACATTGTTTTGAGTTAATCATGCATTATCTTGTAGCTTCAGGATTTCGATGATGTGCTTGTTTAGTTTTTAGTTTTAGAATAACATTGTAGGGTTAGTGTGAGAGGCTGCATCTGGCCAGTTTCAACATAAAACAGGTTAAATATTTTGGCAAGACGTGGCCGGTTTGAATGCTAAAGGGTTAAAGCTAATAATTTAACTGAATACAGTTTGCAAAATTTGGATAAAGTTCATGTGCAAAGATGAGAATTCCTAATATTTTGGGCAAGGTCCTTAGTCATACAGCTGAAACCCTACTTCTCTCATGGTACACAAACTCACACAATTTTTACAAATTGACAGAATTTTAGCTGACACAGGCCATGACTAGTTTTCTTGAAGTTCTTTGTATACACCTGTAAACAGAGCTGTTATACAGAAAACTGACTGAAGGAAATAGGGTTCACATGTATTGCCCTAAGAGTACACACAAGGGTTCATGTCAGGATTGTAGCCCTGTCCACTCATTCGTTTGTACTCTAGCATGTTAATTCTATTTCCTAACGAATACCATGCTTTACAAAATTATAGAGGTGCAGTGAATTCCAAAGTCGCTTTTATTTTTGTTCTTACTGATATTTTCTGCTAAAGAAATATAAATTGTCCCAAATCAACTGACATGGTAGAAAATGAGGTGATGGTGGGTGGGTGTACTTAATTGATATTTTGTTGGGTGGTGTTAAAAAAGATCAAATGTAGTAATAGCAAAGAGACATATTTTGCAGAGAAAAGAAAAATTAAATATCAGTAATTATAAAAGGGACAAAGCAGCTGTTTTAAAGAACTAAATCAATAAAAAAAAAAAAAAGTGCACCTTAAAAACCATTGGTATTTCTTAGTAGAATTTTATGAAGAATTGCACAACTCACAATGAGTGTGTATTGTAATGACACTATTTCAGTTCCTGAAACTTGAATAAAGGTTTAGCAAAATGCTTAAAAAAGGTAATGAAAATGTATGGCATGTTTGGAAATTCTGGCTACTCTGTTGAGAAAAAAAAATGACTCTTAAAACTATACATACTTAAGATCATATATTAGCCATGTGTATAGGTTTCACTTCACATATGGTTGTTCCAAACCAAGTTAGAGAATCTTAATGTGGCCACTTAACCTGTTAGAGATGACAGCCAAATTTCTTTCAAATCACAATTCTGTCATTCTTAAAAAGGAAAGGAGACATTAGATATGTTGTCCTAGAAACCTTTAAAAAGATGGGATAGCCATGGCTAGAATGAAATTGATATCATAAGTATTCTCAATTGGGACTCATCTGGACCTAATCAAGTTATTTCTCACTACCATACATGTGTATATATATTCTTAAACAAGAATGTTGTTGACAGTGACTTCGAAGTCATGGTCAACAACATTCTTGTATAAGAATAATAATTTTGTACTCTACAAAAGTACAGAGTAACCATCAGATTAATGTAAAATTGTTTTTATTATAATTGAACATAAAAACAAACATTAATATATATATATGAGAGGAAGTGTTAAAGAATCTGTCTTCCTAAAAAAAACAAAAAAACTTCACAATATGGTGTAGCTACTTGTGTATTGGTATTTTGTTATGTTCAGTGTTTGTATCTGTGCATGGCAGGTTCAATTTGTTTAAAACAACAAAAACAAACAAAAACAACTTTATGGCTGTTTAACAATCTGCAATAAGTCGTTTTATAAAAATTAATTAATCAATCATTCAGTCATTCTATCACAAGCTGTACCATTAATTGCAGATGTGAGCAACAAACAGAAGTTAATAATTCTTCATTACCTTCTTCTTCCTCCAAAAAAATGGGAACCTCTAAGTCAGTGGTTCTCAATCTGGGACCGGCCCTTGGAGGTCCATATAAAATTTTGTTGTTAAAATTTATGAGCAATATAATTGGTTATACTTGTACAATTCCTATTAATATTCAATTATAAAAATACAATAGGATTTTATTTAAACATCAGATGGCTATGGGGGTCCAGTAGGGTAAAATAGGAATCCAAAGGGGTCCATAGGCAAGAAATGGCTGAGAAGCATTGCTCTAAGTGGTCAAATGAGCTGCTAAAAATAGTAGTCAAATCTCCCTCTCCAATATTTTACTGTCTTAAAAAAGGAGTTACATTAGATAATGTTGTCTTAGATAATTGTCTGAAAATGAGACAAGATAGTCTGTCTGGAACATCTTTGATTATGGAAGTCTGAGATTTTCAAAACAAGAGGGGTTATAAGATGTGACAGTAACAGGTTTTTACTTTGAGAATTGTATCCCATCATTAATGCTTCATGAACATCCAATTATAAGGAAACTGTATTTTCTTTTGTTTTGGTTTGGACGAAAAGGTTGAGCCCACGACCTTTGTAGGACCTCTTAGATTGTTAACTGCATTAATCCCACCATTCTTCTAGAACAGTTGCAAGTCAATGACTGCAGGAAAAAGTGAGCAGAGAAAAGTTCTGACTAGATATAACAACCAAATCACCCCCCACCCCACAATCTTCATATTGACCCACCTGAGACTGCCACTGTTTCTATCATAGAACCTTCCCATTTTAATGTGATCTAAATTAAGAACCTTCAATCAAAATTTCACGTTTGTTTCAAACATCAGCTTAACAATGATAAAGATATTTTACTAAATTCTTCATTATTTTCAAAATAAATTGAAACAAAAGGTAGTGTATCTCAACAGAAATGTGATAATACAAAAAAGGGTGAATGTATTCTACGTATGTTGTCAGACAAATAAGTGAGGATGATTAAGCTTAATTAAGCTGTTACAATTACTACTAATTCATTCTCATTAAGCACAAGCCTTATATAAGAGGGATGGACAGTCAAGCGAATGAACACCAATATATCACTGATACTCATTTTATTCACTCGTGGAAAGGTGGAATACCAGGCTTTAAAAAAGAAAAAAATACTGGGGTTGATTAATTCGACTAAAAGTTCTTCAAGGTAGTGCCCCAGCATGGCAGCAGTCTAATGACTGAAGCAAGTAAAAGATATATTTAAAGAAGGTAGAATCCTTAGTGTCAAAAAAAAAAACAAAAAAAAAAAACTGCAGTATTTGTTTTGGTTCTTGAGTTCAACCTCCTGGGGTCGATAAAATAAAGTACAAATCAAGCATACCTAACACCCCACCACTCAAATTTCTGGCGTTGTGCCCATGCCAGATAGTTACAAAAGCACTCCGAGTTTAAACCCCACTGCTGTTGACTTTATGTTTCAAGCTTGGGGGAAGATTCAATAGAATCTAGAAGAGGAGTGAAATGGATGAAATCAACCAATTCTCCTTCGAAAATTTGTAACCTGTATGTTATAAGTCATTCAAATCACACTAGAGTCACCTGCTTTTTCTTCTCCAAGGGGTCAGTAAAAGAAGTAACAGTTAAGTACTGGGCAATTGTTCCTTCCACCCTGCCAAATTTGGGGCTTTGTGCCAAACTTCAACAACACTGTGTTAGTGTTGTTGCAGTTGTTTCTAGTAAATGACTGACCACATAGGGGACATTATAAAGGGAGAAGGAAAACGTCATTGCAAGTGAAAGGTGTCATGTATGCTCTTCAACTGCAAATCACAGTCTGTGGTGTACCCCTTCACGCATGCAGTTAAAACCCAAACTGAAATCAAACTACTATGAACAAAAATCTATGGATTTGTAAAAGGGAAACACAGTCATTTCAGTCAACCTCAATATGTAACTGGTACTTACTTTTCATTTGTGTAAGTCTTCGGAATTAGCTCTGGTGTAAATCAACATATAACTAAATAATCGCTGGGTGGTTTTGAGTTGGTGATAGACTTATAAGGGTCTTAGAGATTAGGATAAATAAAAGTCGGAGAGAGAGAGAGAGCAAATAGAAAATGAAATAAGATAAGGGGAAGGGTAGCTAAGCTTAAACCATCCTTCCTTCTTCCCTAAGATTGAAACTGATGTGAGATTGAAAGAGAGAGAGAGACATACACATTTATCTCTCCTCTAAATATACTCACAAAACTGAAGAAAGTCATTCCTGCCATGACAATGGCATCAAGAAAAGAAATATATATATATATATATATATATATATATACACATACACAATTTTTGGAGTGAAATGTGGGACTTAACTCTTTAGCATTTAAACCAGCCACATGCAGTCCAAATATTCTACCTGTTTTTATGTTCAAACTGACCAGATCTGGCCCCTCACACTTGCCCTACAATGTCATTCTAATAATAAACAGTCACATCATTGAAATCTTGAAGCTACGAGATTATGCATGATTAATTCAAAACAATGTGAATAAATAAGCATTGCGTTAGACAGTAATCTGAATACAAAAGGGTTAATGTAGATGAAATGTTACAGGTGTGTATATCTTTTCTTTTACTTGTTTCAGTCATCAGACTGCGGCCAAGCTGGGGCACCGCCTTGAATTTTTAGTCGAATGAATCGGCCCCAGTACTTATTTTTTCAAGCCTGGTACTTATTCTACAGATTCTTTGGCCGAACCGCTAGGTTACGGAGACGTAAACTAACCAACACCGGTTGTCAAGCGGTGGAGGGGGGGGACAAACACAGACACAAGGACACACACACATAGATATATTCGCTTCTTACCACACAGCCACGCCTGTATACCTATATGTACATACATACATTTATATATATATATAAAATAGGCGATCGACTTTTCGTCAGATGCTTTCCATTGGTCTTTCAATACTATGTATTGCTAATACTATCAATTGCTATACTATCTATCCAGTTAGAAGGAGCGACGTGAAATGAAATGTCTTGCTCAAGGACTTAATGCATCACCCGGTCCGGGAATCGAACTCACAGCCTCACAATTATGAATCCAATTCTCTAACCACTCAGCCACGCGCCTACGCTCAAATATATGTATATATATATATATAC
>JAOPUL010003537.1:13100394-13114812 GCA_027564515.1 Octopus rubescens | reverse complement strand
CTTCTTCTTCTTCTTCTTCTTCTTCTTCTTCTTCTTCTTCTTCTACTACTACTACTACTACTACTACTACTACTACTTATGTTGACTGGTTAAAAAAAAATGTGTGATGCTAGCAGTAAATACTGAGTCAACACCAATTAAAGCTGCTATATTTAATGTAACTAAGAAGGACTATCCCCACCTGTTTCCTCCTATCAAGTGTTTTATGTAACTCCTATCAAAACATAATAACTGTGAAACCCACCTCCTTTACACACCACCAATTAAAAGCCTATTATAAACACTATCAAAATATACTAATTAGAATATTTCTTTCTTTATACCTGCATTTAACAGTTTTCTGTTATTCTTTTACTCTAACTATAACATTATTTGGCCAATCATTTAATATTAAAATGATTGTACTGACTGATACTGGAAGATCGGTGAACCAATTAAAAGAGAAATTTAATAAGCTGAGTGAAAATGTATTCTTTTAGTTCAACAAGACCGCGGCATCTGAGAGTCCCCTTACACCTGTGAATCGCATGTGTTATGAATACACGCCTCGAGGGCGTGTGGCTAAGTGGTTAGGGTATTCGGCTTGCTATCGTAAGGTCTTGAGTTCGATACCCTGCGGCGCGTTGTGTCCTTCAGCAAGACACTTTATTTCATGTTGCTTCAGTTCACTCTTTGAAGCTATGGTTGTTACAATCAGTGACAAGGCAAATGAAATGTCACAATAAGAATTTCCAGCAGTCTTTAACCCTTTCCTGCACTAGGTTGTTGTACAACAACAAATTTAAACAATGGATTTATAGTCACCTGACACCTAGCAACCACTTTACTTTGCTGCTAATGTCAAGAGTATAGAAAAAAATTTTCAAGAATTATTTTTAGGTTTTTCATATTTTCATATCAAGCATCTCTAAAAAACTAAAACGATTTTTTTTCATAACTAAAGAAAATAATTTGTGCATGAAAGGGTTAAGATGTATCATATATATAATAACCATTCATTATAAACACCAATGTATCGTATATAATAATTATACATTATAAAGGCCACTCTTTAGATGCATCGTATACGATAGTCATTCATTAAAAAACACCAATGTCATAAGATGTATTTGCATCATAAGACCCCCTACAGTCATGAATGACCAAGGGTTTGCACCAAGAAAGTTTCCTTCCGAGGCACAAGTCCGAGCAAGGTTGCTTGTGGAAGACCAGCAGTCGGCCATGCATACCAGTCTTCCCTCTCCACGCCACTGATGTTGTCCAAGGAAAAGGCAAAGGCCGATACGGCTTGGCACCAGTGACGTCGCAACTCATTCACAATACACAGCACGGTCCGGGAATCGAACTCACCTCACGATTATCAGCCCACTGAGCCATGTGCCTTCACACACATACAGCTTGGTGTATTGGTGAACAGTCAACGGCGTTGGAGATTTAAAGTTGTAGTTGAGAAGAAGTTCGCTGACATGAAGGACTGGAAGCCATCTGAATATTGGAAAAGAGCTACCAGTATCATGATTCACGCGGGGCATCAAAATGCCGACATCATGACATCTGCTCAATACTCTGCGGACACTGTAAAGGTTGTAAGACGTGACATGGATAGCTGCATCGGAGACCACGAAACGGTGGCCAGCAGGTAGGAGCACAACAAGCGTTTTGACAGTGTCCGCAAGCCGGAATTCATCCCCCCACATCTTTGAACAGGGCCTTAGGCTCAATTCAAACGGCTATGTGAAGATTCTGGAGACTGTGGTTAATCCCTGGTTGGAGAAGGTTGCTGCTGGATGGGCCATACGACAATACGAGGGTGGCATGGAGAGGGATAGTTCAAATCCAATTTAAGTCGGTTGTGAAGTGGGTTGGTGGAAAGCCCAGTCCAGTAATAAGTACGACGACACACACTTCGGCTTCTTGTTCAACTTTGAACGAGCAGATTTATGATCTAGAAATTTCAAATTCCCGTGGCTGCCATATTAGTTTACTGGTACCTTGCATAATACAGTATTAATAAACTTTACATTAATGTACAGGGACCTGTATTTCATTTAATTATTGAAGTACATTTTATATTTATGTCCGACTTAACATGACTCTTTTGTTAGAACATTGGGTTGGACATAAAGATCGCCTTTTGGTATAGTACTTCTGTTGGTATTAATTATTTTATGTTTAATTTAGAATGTGTTGTCTAATGTGACCACTCCTGGTTCGGAAAAATCAGTAATCAAGAAAAGCATTTGGAACCAAAGTTTCCGGAAAAATCGATGTTGTACCTCTATATATAAATGCGATTTAGTAACTTTCACGCTTTTGTGTGAAAGAAAAAAAAATAGTTGAGATAAACTATAAATAGTTTATTTAAAACACCAAGCCTTTCTTCCAGAAAAGGGACGCCGATTTGGTTAGCAGAGTGGTATCAATAATCTAAACAGAAGCGACAGGAGAAGTGTGAACACCATAAACTTGAGAGATAAAGAAGGTTGGAAAAGAGAAAAGAAAACGATATTGACATGAGAAAATGATCGTTAACAACTGTCGCTTCCCCGAAGACTATGCCTTTTGATATCGATTCTCAATAACATATGTTAACAGCCACGAAAGGGGCGACTCAACTAAATCAGCAGTTACTTAATACTGTTGACTTTGAAGCCATTTGAGATCAAATATAAAATTTTTCAAAAAGTAAAAATACTAGTGCAGCTTACACGGAAAGTTTTAAAAGAAAAACTATTTTAACGCTAAATTTTCAGAAAATATAGAAAACTATTGCTTACTTAGTTTCATTTAACATATTTGTCTAACAAAATTACATAAAACAGGTTTTTCAAGACACTCAAGCAATTAATATGGATTTTCTGAAGCCTTAAATTTGTATTTTTAAAATTCTGTGGCGCACCTAGAAGTTCCTTACATAGCACGGTTTGAGAACCGTTATTTACGTAGTATCTCGACTTGCTAAAGATAGCAGTCAAAATTCCCTCGAATCACACTCTACCGTTTTTTAAAAAAGCATGGGAAGAAGGAAACATTGGATAAATATAATTTAATTTTAGATTTATAGACTTGACTGTGTGGTAAAAATTTAGCTTCTCAAACACATGGTTTTGGGTTCAGTTCCACTGTGTGGGTACCTTGGGCAACAGGACGAAATTTAATGTCAAATTCAAAGAAAAGCTTAAAATAAAAATATAATATTGAGTTTTACGTTAACAAATTTTTCTTTTCTTTTAATCTCCGGAAATGTATTAATGTACGATTTCTGTAGTTAGACGTGAGACTTCACAGTGGCTTTCATGCTTTTCTATAGAGACTTCCTGACAAACTGAAGCTGTTCCAACTAGGAATATAAAGTACCTGGCTGTGAAAGTCGCCATCATCACATGTTGTACGTCTGTGTATACCTGGGAATGTGTGTGTGTGCGTGTCCCCGGTAATGTATGTATGCGGCTAGTGTCTGAGGATGTGAATTTCTCTCCTGGATGTGTGTGTGTGTGTGCGATGTGTATGTGTTTCTGATGTCTCTCTCGATATGTATGTGTTTGTGACTGTGGGAAAATGTGTTTCTATGATAGTGTGGAAATGTGTGTGTGTTTATGTGAAGATGCATACGTGTGAGTATGTATGCGCGCGCGCGTGCATGTCTGAATTGATTTTTTTTTTTTTTTAGTTTGTTTTGTACTTCACTCAAAAAGAGTTTAAATTTTAAACGAAGCAATTAGGTAAAGAGGATTTAATATAACTGGTGAGTGTCGCTTCTGTACGTTCTTAATAAGAGATGGAGAGAGAAAGAGATAGGCAGACAATCAGACAAACAAACAGAAAGACAATGTTGAGTCTGGTAGACAGTGTTAAAAAGGTGAACTATATTTCCACATCTCCCCCCCCCCCAACACACAGAAAAAAGCAGCTCTTAAAAAGGAAAAGACAGAAAGAAAAAAAAGGGGGGGGTGGCAAAAAGAACAATTTGCACAATAGGTAAGAGAAAGAAAGATTGTGAGGCAGGTAGAAAAGAGGCAAATGTGTTTTAGACAGAGAGTAAATGAATAAAGGTGTGCCTTGAGACAAGAGACAAATTATTATAAAATCAGTTTGAATATACTACGAATGTAAAACGGGTAAGAAGCGTCAAGCCGATTTGGTGTCATGAAACAGGTGATGATAGCAAAATGTGTACTCACGCTCACACACACACACAAACACACAGATAGACAAACAGACATATCAGACAAGACAGATAAGCACACAGATAAAATAGACAACTGGGTACATAGATAGGCAGACAGATAAAATAGATAGATAGATAGAAGACAGATAGCTAGATAGAAGACAGATAGATAGGCAGGCAGGCAGACAGACAGACAGACAGACAGATAGACAGATAGATAGATAGATAGATAGATAGATAGATAGATAGATAGATAGATAGATATGCATAATGACGCTCTACCGTTGGACCAAAGCAATCCTTTGAATTCCACTATCTATTTTTGAAGCTTTGTTTGTTATTTTTTTAAGTTTAATATTTAATTTCAGATATTTTTCCTGAAAATTTATATTGAACAAAATGCACGGGAATTTCATTGAAATTATATACAAAAAAGCAAAATAATAATGAAGAGAAAAAGACATCGATTGTAGTTCTAAAGGGCATATTTAATTTATTCCATGGTCCCAGCAGCAGACGACAACGAGAATTGTATGTTGTTTACGTTATAAGAATCTAGAAACGTCTATCATTTTTACACAAGATGTGGGTTCGACTCCCACGTGGAACCTTCGTATTTTTCTATCTGAAAGTTTTAACCCAATATTTATATACTATTATTTAGAGAAATACGAAGATCGTTGACACAACCGCTTTATTTTTTTAACAAAATACGTCCTTGTAATATAATGTCTAAATTAAACACAAGGCCTTAAATGCTGAGGGAGGGTGAGAGCAATTGCTTTCTGTTCATAACTGCTATTTATTTTATAGAGCGAGGACGAAAGAAAGTTAACCTCGAAGATTTGAATTCAGAATACCAAAGGGCATAAATAAATATCACAAATCAAATTTCGATGTTCTAGCGATCTTCTTATCCAGCACTCACAATCATGTCCTTTATGTTCTGATTTCAAATCCATCAGTTGATTTTTTTTTTTGCTTTCATCCTTCCGTGATACATAACGTAATGTACCAGTAAGGTACAGCGACCAATTGAATCGACTCTCACAAAATGTTTAGCCTTGTGCATAAGTCAGAAATCAACATTGTTATCATAAAATGTTAACACTGATCATGTCAACGAATTCAGATCTTAAGATTCAGCAACAAGAAATCTCCTCTACTCTCAAAGACTGTGAAGGATTTAAAAAAATAGATAATGAAAATGTTCTTTAACTCTGGTGCTGATATGTAATACTAATGCTTTGTGGTCATTAGAATATCTATTTTGGTGCTTTCCAGATATTTCTAGCACAATAAATATTGTATACTCACTTGTCACAAAATTTGCTCTGGTAAAGCTCAGACACTTTTCTATCTTTTCATATTTTTTTTCAGTAGTAACATATGGTATAGGAAAGTATGTGATATTATATTCTTTGTCCTCTTTGTCTTTCTTCTTGCATGAACGAACGGCCATGTATTTAAGAAGACGCAGTGACTGTCGCTATATCGCACTTTTTACAAGTAAATATTTACTTCGATTTTTTACTCTTCAGTTTAGGGTTGAACAGAATGGATGAGTTGATGTAACTTCCTTATAAAGATTACAGAAACTGCAACTTCCTTATTCTATCAGGTTCGTTTGATGTTGGTTGATTAGTGAGCAGCAGCGTACTGCACTAGCATATAAGACATTGGAAAACTAAAGCCAGGAGTTAAACCACATTTCCCATAACATGCTGTTGATTCAGACAAGGAATTTATAGCTCTGAATCCGAGAAATGGCATAAACAGTGACAGTAGACGGGTAGCCCGGTCTACTTAAGGTGTAAGCAGTTAAAAGACGGAGCATTTGCATGGGGAGGGAGAACTTCTCTGAAGACCTGCTGCTGTCCATCTTGCCGTAAAGATTCTCACTACTGGAAAAGTGATGTTCACCATAATATCGTTACATAATGATGTATTTATGAAGTTAATATTTTACAATGACAAGGCGGTGAGCTCGCAGAATCGTTAGCACGCCGGGGAAAATGCATAGCGGTATTTCGTCCGTCTTTGCGTTCTGAGTTCAAATTTCGTCGAGGTCGGCTTTACCTTTCCTCCTTTCGGGGTCGATAAAATAAGTACCAGTTTAGTGCTGGGATCGATCTAATTTACTTATTCCCTCTCCCGAAATTGTTGGTCTGGTGCCAACATTTGAAATCAATATTTTACACAGTGATTTGTTGGCTGTACTGGGTCTATAACGTAGTTATCTTTTCATCAGGTGAACAGATAACTAACGAGTCACAATGATCTGTTCATCAGAATAATGGGGTCTAATTATTTATTCATTAGACCAGGATTTATAAGAGGTGAGTTCAACTGGCACATCGGTCCGTGACGCGGAGAGCCAAAAAGCTACTCGTGACTATACGTTTGGCCCTCTCTAAAACAAAGCTTACTTCCAAGTCCACCGTGCATGTGTGTGTATGATTGTGTGTGTTGTCTCTCACCGCTTGACAACCTGTGTAGGTTTGCAGTCCAAAAGAAACTGAAGCTGAAGGTGAACTAAATTCGCATCTTTGAGCCTATTTAATGACAACGATCTATGTATGTGTTGTGTAGCGGTGAAACTTCATTTGAACACTTAATTCAGAAATATAAACAAAATGATATACTGCGAACCAGTTTTGAGTGAATAGCTTCCAAATCTTGAAGAACACAAACACATTGTATATATCAGATATTAGATTGCATTTTGTTTGTCAATATCCATGAAGATTTTAAATAGCTTAATCAAAGTGAGAAGGGAGTGCCTATGACCTTTTGACTTGTGAGAAGAAGAGAGAAAGTTATGTTCAGATCGGATTCTTGCAACAAAATGGATCTGTTAAAAGCATTCAAGTGCCATGTCGTGGTGGTGTTAAGCCGGTCAACGAATAACGTCTAGCACCCACAATATTTTCCTTACTTTCATATTTAACTAGATCTAGGATAGTAAGTGTGACAGCTATAGGTAACGTTCCAGTTGGCTGGTCAAAATGAAAAAATAGGGGTAAGGAAAAAAAAATTACTATTGGAAATTAAAAGAAAAATCAACAAGTTGAGACAGTTAAATTTTCTCCTTTACAATGGTTTCTTCATATTCCGTTATTAAAGAGAACGGTTTCGTTCTATGAGATCCAATTACAGTTAAAGATAACTCCACAGATGGAAAATTTACAATAATTAATGCCAGAAATGTGAGAGAATCTGATTTTAAGAACCAGTATTTCGCTCACGCCATTGTCTTTATAATAATAGAACGTCGCATTTAATGGTTCGTAATAAATACTTCTTTACTATCGTTACTGTAATTCTCATATCGAAGGTTACAAATATATTGTAGTTTTTTCTACAACTAAACTATAACAGCGACGATATATTTTTAAATAGTTCGGTTTCGATTAGAGATGAACAGCACAATTGATTCTGAAATAATTTCATCTCAGAAAACCGAGTAAGTTATAGCATCTAATTTATATTGTTACCGTTAGCACTAACTCAAAAATATAATCGGTTTGTTTCTGTTTTAAATGAATTACGTTGAATTAGCGATAATATAATACAATGTTACATAGAGGAATGCAATTTAGAATTGAATACTATTTTTGTATCCAATGTAATTTCGTATAACCATCTTTTTTAAGTAGTGTATGGTTTACGGAAAACTGGGCTTATATTTCTCGCAGATTGAGTGATTACGTAGAAATGCCTTTGTTGATACGTGTCACGGTACAGAACCTAAAATATGCGAGGTGGTTCATAATCTTGAGACCAATTGCTACTGAATGATATAGAAATAAATAAGTTTGAAATTATGAAATCTGTCTTACATCGATTTCCAACTTCGCTCATTTTTTTTCAATGAAAATCATACAAAATAACTATGAATTGTAGGGGGAAATGTCATCAGTACTAGAACTTTTCTTATTGTCGTGCATACTGAAAAACTTTTAACTGAAGATGGTAAACGGGGAACAACTGGCAGTAAACAAGGGAAATAACTTAGTGTCTCCCGTAATATTTTCGTTTCACTTCCGTAGTTTGCAGGTTGCCAGCCAAAACTACATGGCAAATGAAGATGTCCGAGCTTTGCTTTTCCCACCTTTCATTTTTTCAATAAGACAGACGTGAAAATTTTCCTGCAAGAGAAGAGAATTCTGACTCGTTCATGTCACATCTCTTAAGCATTTTATTTTGTATATTCTTTTTCTTAATATTTTATTTTTAATTCCTCCCTCGTAAAATTGAATTATTTCTTAAATTTTTGTCTTCATTTTAATTTAGACATATTTGTACGCTGTTTAGTTTCAGTTACACTGCTATAAATTTTTATTTCCATGACCAAATACCAGGTGCTTCATGTGGTCACACTATGAAATTCATGAGGGAATGTAGCCTGCCCATTTGAGATTGGAAACATTGAACTAACTAGAACATACCAATATATTCATGTGCAACTTATGCAAAACATAAAACTGAGTTGTTGTTATTCGTGTCACGATGTTTGATTGTTACAACACTACTAACGGTTTTATATCTTCGCAAACAAACATACAAGGGTGGGCTCAAAAATTCATAGGCTGACTATGAAGGAGTGATCTTGCATGTATTCATTCCAACTCTTACTAATAATTACATTGTTTCTTTCCAGGTAAACTGACATCTGACTGTTCAAAGTTTCAAAAGTAACTAGTAGCGACTATTGAAAATGGACAAAAGTTAGCATCGTGATGTTGTCAACTACTTGTAGTAAATGTATTTTAGCCCCCAGCGACATTCATGCTGACATGGTTGCTGCATTAGCGGATAAGAAAAGAAGAATTTTGAAGATGACGCACGGTCCGGTTGCCTTTCAACTGTCACCACCGAGGAAAACATTGATCGTATTCACCATATTGTGATGGATGAAAGACGATTGACTATAAATCAAATAACCAATGCTATTAGAATATCCCGTGAGATAGTTGAGAATATTCTGCACAATGAACTTGACATGACGAATTATTCTGCTCGGTCGGTGCCACGTTTGACACCTAATGAAGGACGCACCAGGTTGATCATAACAGGAAAATGTGACAGTGTTTGAGGCAGATCCAGCTGGTTTCCTTAAACGTTTCCTAATACAGGATGAGTGATGGGTTCATCACTTTGATCCAGAGACAAGCCATGCAGTGGAAACACTCACCTACTCCAAAACAGGCCATGGTCGTTTCCATCTGCAGGTAAGGTGAGAGGGACCCAATTTTGGGGATGCAAATAGATAGTCAACATTGTTTATTGACTATCTTCAAAAGGGACACACAGTCAATGGAGTACTGTGTCAACTTGCTGAGGCAGTTGTGAAAGGCTATCAAGACCAAACACATAAGAAAACTGACGAAACAGGTGTCGTTTCATCAGTACAATACTCCAGCACTTGGTTTCAATGGCTGCAGTGCGTGGTTGTGAACTGGTTGATCAGCCTTCCTATTCTCCAGATTTGGCTCCATCTATTCCCCAACAGGAAAACACACTTGGTTACGAACCAGTATCGCAGTTATGATGACATCATATCCGCTGTTGATGAGTTTTTGACCAACAGGATGAAAGCTTCTTCAGCAATGGGATCCAAGCACTGTAACGTCGATACCTTTGGAAGCTTTTAAGAGACAAGTTCTATACATTATTTGTTGTGTAGCGATGGAGCTTCATAAAAACATTTAATTCAGAAATACGATATACGGCACAACAGTTTTGAGAGTAAAGCTAGTAAGCCAATGAGATATTTACCATGAAACTGTGGGATGATTTTAATCCAAACACATTGCGTACATGACAGATTAGATTGGATTCCAGGTGTAAAATGAAATCAACGTTTTTAATGGTTTAATCAAAAGACAGACTAACGCCCTCATCCTATGGCAGGACTTCCTGTGACTGCTGGGAGCCAGGAAAGAAGTTATCGCAGAACAGAACCGTATGATGGCTATGTGAAACTGGACAAGAAGTTAATTAACTACTGGTCCAAATACATTATTTCCAGTCTCTACTAGACAAAGGCATGTGTATATAGCAGCCATTGACAATCTTCCAGATGATGAGGGAGAGGTGACGAAATGATGAAATAATAAATTAAAACATGTAAGAGAAAAATGAATTTTAAACGTGAACTAACTTATATTAAACATTGATACTGAGCAATAAACTTTTTTTTTTCTCTAAAAAAAAAAAGAAAAATCGCACAAATCTACTTTATGAACTGAGAAAAGTTACCTTGCTCAAAATTTTCAACCAGTGATTCTCAACCATTTTTTACCTATGAATCTTTCCCCATTTTACTCTATTGGACCGTGTCAAGAAAAATTCTATTATATTTCTATAATTAATTATAATTTGAAATTGAATTTTTAAAATTTGTTAAAATATTTTGTGCATTTTAGAAGTATAACCAATTTATTGCTAATAAACATGGACCACCACCAAGAGCCATATGAACCCGTTGAGTACCACTGAAACAAAAATTACAAATGGGGGACAACTCTTCATGCATCATATTTTATGCTTTAGTTTTTGTTCTGACCCGAAGACCGAACAACAGCGTGATAAAAGAGCATCGTTACATTCAATATATTTTACATTTTCCTGATATTTTAAGAGTTCAATTTGTTTTGTTCATGAATTCATGTTCAGTTTATTAGTATATTTTCAGTTGCACAAATCTTGTACTACAGCTATTGCGCGAGAAATCAAAATTGTATACACACACAAATATATATTGCCAGTATTTCGAAAGGCCCACACCATCATAAGCACTCTTTGATTGGCGGTAAGAATACGTGATAGTTATTTCTGTAAACAGAAAAGATGCTGTCTATGAAGTGGGGCGACACGCGGTTATCCCCCTTACATCGGTTTTAATCAACGAATAGATTGCCGCGTCCTTGGAGTAAGCGTTTGAAGGCATTTGATGTGCTGTCGCCGATTGTGTTATTTACATTAGAGCTGAGTCTGATGTAGGCGCTACAGCTGGAATCGTCAACGGTGCTGATATTTCCGTCGCCTCCATTTCTGGTCGCAGTGCTACTACCGTGGTTATTGGAGTGATTGTCTACCCTTGATGCCATTGTCTGCAGATGTGCTGTTGCTATTTAGGCTATTCCTCTGGCTGCCAGAGTAAACGACTGCATCAACCACGCATCGAGCCATCCCCCAACTGCTGTTGTGTATCTTGCATGTACATTTTGCCATTGTGCGAGATCTAAAGGTGCTCACTAAAATCAAAGTTGGGCGCGCAACTAAAGGAAAACTTGTGCATATTAAATAAACGTCCGAATCTGCGCGAATGTGAAGTGTTTGTCTACTAATCTGAGGAAGATTTTTCCCACGCAAGTTCTAACGATGAGTAGAAATGGTGGGGCAAACCAAACGACCTTACGATGGCGCTTCCAGGATCCAGCACATAGGAGATGCGGTCCTTAAACCCACTGGACGCCAATGCCTTGTAATTGGGGACCGCAGCGTCGAAAATCTCGATTTGAGGATAAGTTAGAGATCCTCTTACTGACACCCTTTACTAGGTTCTTGAACACGATAGGTGGGTGCGCAGGATCCTGTGTTGATGTCGAACAGTATCTCGTTTGGTTTGCGATATGTCCTGTATAAACAGGAGCTCAAGAAAAACATTGTTTTGAAACATAGCCCAGTTGAAACAAGTCCGTGGTAAGTTTCGGGACGTCCACGCTAGGAAGAGACAGACAGATACGGTGCATCCAAGGGAGAAGCGAATGTGATTTTCGAAGTCTTGCGTTCCAAAGACAATGTCGTCCGTAAATAATATGATTTGCTACTTTATTACTCTATGTATTCTCTAACGTCTACTTTCATTTTATCACAACAATTACACATGAATCCTGTTTTGATTCGGTAAAAATGATCAAGATTTTATAAAGAAAATTTCTAAAATGTTAATCAAACTCGTGTTCAGCGTGGAAAAGTATGTCAATACACCAAAATGTGAGCAAATACTGGTTCATAAAATCAGATTCTATCACATTTCTGGCATTAATGATTCTAAATTTTCCAACTGTGGAGTTGTCTTTAACTGTGACAGCAAGTTTTTTCACACGGTAACCCCTCTCTCCCACTCTATAAAAGTATGTCGATCACGCTGAGGAATTGTTTTAGGGCGATAGTAATTTTTAATCTTCCTTACAGACACGGATTCGATACATGGTGGACGTTTTTTTCTTTGTTGGTTTTTTTTTGCTACTTAAATCCCATAATAGACCACCGCATCATCATTCCATTAAATGCGTGTATGGGGAGTATAAAGTATTGAAGTAAATAAATGTCAGTGACAAAGTAAAGGAGGAAGGTGCCAGGTGGTTGTAGGATGTGCTAGAAACAGCTAAATTACACACCTTTTCGTCTAAAAATTAGTTTAAAGTTAAACAGAAATGAATTGTAGATTGTGACTCTGTATTTCAAAACCATTATTTTTTTTTTTTTCGGATAGCCGAAATTTTAGGATATATGAGATGGGGTAAAAAAAAATTGATCTAAATTACGTTTCATTTTTTATTTGAAAATAAGGTGGAGATTGTAATGGTGGTCGCTGATTTCCTTTTTCTTTTTTTTTAACCTCCAATGCTTCTCCCATCGTTATCAAGTGCATATAGTCAAAAAACATAATGGCCAGAATCGGGAGGTTATGAAAAAATTCTCCGAACGTCCAAGGATTTCTACTGTGAAAATTAAGCAACGACTGGACAAAAAATGGTGGAATCCACTCAAGCCTGGCAAATCACCAGGTGTCTCTCTGGGTTGTTTTGGGCAAGTTTTTCATTTAATCTCACCATTTTTCTTTTTGCATTTGTACCACTTTAATGCCTCTTTTACTCAGATGGACCCTCACAAATCACATACGAACCCCAGTTGAGAACTACTGGTCTATATAAACATCCAAATCATCATAAAAGTAAATGCAGTTCCAGAAAATTATCAATAAAGACCAAACTGAAGTTGATCTGCATACTGTAAGCAAATGGGCAGATAAATGAGGCATTTTGGAAAAAAGAATGCATTCGACCCATATTCTCTTCCTTTAGGGAACCACTCACTACACTGGCAACAATCTTGTCTAGCTGGAGTTCTCACATCTACTATGTAGTTGACATGGCCCACAGGATGAGCTCCTGGATTCTCAGAACTTTCTGGCCCAAAGAACAAGATGCTACCTTTCGCCTCTTATCCTCAATTGTACAACACCAAATAAAGCATTGAGTGACCTCAGAGCATTCACTAAAAAGATAAAGCATGACTGATCTTGATTATTGGGACTGCCTTAAAACATTTAAGTTATTCTCACTAGCAGTGCCAACCCAAAGATGGGGCCATGTGTCCCCTACAAAATAGTCTCAACAGGTTTGCTCTATTTAATATTTCAAAACAAGAGTCCATCACCTTTAAGAGAAACCTTACAAATTCCTTCAAAGGATACCAAATAAGCCATCTATTCCTCAATTCATGTCAAGAACTTCCAACTTAAATAGGACAATACCACAAAACTCATCCTATCAGATGGTAACTATTAAGTTAGACATGGCTTCAGCTAATCTGGCTGAAGAATATCCAAGTTAAATGTATACATACATACATACACACACATTTAAGAATTAAAAGCAGTTCTAGTAATATCAAGTCAATCTTTTCTTTAAACGCCCATTTAACCCAGGGATGGCTCCCTCCACAACATTGTTTCCCAGACCAAGCAATTAATTTCGTTTCAAGGCAATCTTGAGTACAAGGTATTGAGGAGCCACAATAATGACGAAATCTGCCATGCTCACTTCAGCATTGATGCCAAATCCCATGGTAAATGTAACCTGTAAGAAATAGTGGAAAACTAGGTCTTAAACCATGTGTACACGTACACACAAATATTGGTGACGCCACTGCTGTGACATGGGAGTGTTACTCACAATCAAATGCAACAAGTTTGCATACAATGCTTCTTCTTCCAAAGTTTAAAATTCGTTTTGTCCCCGTGAACAGGGGTGGCCGGATTCACCTCACACTCGCAGCAATCGCCCTTGCCCCTCGCTCCACTTTGCCCGATTCAGTGCATCCTCCATCCTCAACCCAACTCTCCTCCACCTGCCTCTTCCATGTCCTCTTTGGCCATCCCCTCCTCCTTGAACCACCCACCTCGAACTCAAAAGCCCTTCTCAAAACATGCTCGCCATCCCTCCTCAGCACAT
>JAOPUL010003537.1:13017913-13029070 GCA_027564515.1 Octopus rubescens | reverse complement strand
AACATGGAATTTTAATGGGAGATTTTAATTTAGATCACTTTATATAGAAAGTTTATATCATAGAAGCAGGGGCGGTGCGGTCTTGGGCGGATTGGTATCAAAAGGGTTAATAATGACAAGTTATACAAGATAATATTCTACTTCAATTTATTTACATTAACATGTGCTATCTTATGTATATTACAAGCAAGGCAGGTAGGAAACTTCGGAAGAGACAGTGGAGTGTTTATGTGGGAACTATTGGAGCGAAAAATAGATACCCACAACATAACAGTTGTAACAATACCTGAACAGGAATTGAACACCAACTACTTTAACCCTTTAGTATTCAGATTATTCTATATCAAATTTATTTCACTTTGTTTTGAATTTATCCTGCATTATCTTGTAGCCTTGAGATTATGATGATGTGACTAGATTTTTTTTTTTAGACTAACATTGTAGGGTAGGTATGAGAGGCTGGATCTGGCCAGTTTGAACATAAAACAGGCAGATTATTTTGGCCGGATATGGCCGGTTTAAATGCTAAAGGGTTAAAACTACAATTTAGACATGGAAAAAAATATCACACACACGTACCTTCAACCAGTGTTGATACACAGAGTAAAGCATCTTCTTGAACTCCTCCAGATTTCCCACAGGAGGTGTTGAACATCTGTAATAAAGCTGTCATAATCGGGCTAGAGATTTTGGGTGCATCTTCAGCAGTTACCTTTCGCAATACACTCTAGAAAGAGAAAACAAGGGACAAAGATGAGACATTGCATTATAATTCAGTAAAAAACAAAAACAAAATACAAGTTTAAAGTGAATTGACAAAAGCATCAAATATCAGATACTTACTTGAAGTGTGGCACACAGCAATGATTGGAGGTCATTATATTGTACCCTATCAGAAGTTGAACTTATGTGACCCTGAAAGAAAATAAGGCAACAGTTATGTAAAATAAAGTTAGAGAAAACATCGCAGTTTGAAGTATCATTAAAGTTCAGTTTTAATTATCAGTCTTAATTAAAGTTCCTCTTGCAAAGCCTGTTTGTTAAAAGTTTAATTCTGTAACAGTATACCTGTGCTTGTTCCTCTCTATCATACTTTATCCTTTCAACACCTGACATACATACAGCCACTCACCTTCACCTTCCCAAACCAAATACTTCTTAGTAGTGGGAGCTTTTTCTTCCCTTTCTTCTTTTTGCAAGTTACATGGCAACCTCACAAGTGCTGGTGGCAGGGGGAAAAAGAAAGCACCCAGTACTCTAAAATGGTTTGCATTAAAAAAGGGCATCCAGCTGTAGAAACCAAGCCAAAAATGACACGAGCTCAGCCCAGCCCTGTAGGTTGGTGGTTCCCATTCAACCAGTCTACCCATGTTAGCATGAAAAGTGGACATTTAATTACCTGATTAGAATGAGGTGCATTGTATAAATTACATTGGCTTGCAGAACAACTGAATTAAGACCAGTGAATAAATGGTTTTATTAACACCGAATAGCATTTCCATGCCAAAGTCAAACCAGATACAAAACTTACCTCCATCTGTAAAACCTTTTCAAGCCGTTGTAAAATTATCATAGTTGTATTTTTCACTGTTTCATAACAATCCTGGAATATAAAAAAATATTTAAATGCAATTTTTCCATATACAGGAATGTACTAATATAAAAAAAAAAAATTTAACGAGTAGAGGAGACGTATGGTCATTGCAAGCTTTCCCATCTGGTCCAATTAACAGATATCAATTACTTATATTAATAGGTTCAATATACAAATGAAAATGTTACTCCCAGCATGACTAGACCAATAGAAACTTTACACAAACAAAGCAAAGTTAATATTTTCAACGATACAAAGGCATTTTTAATCCTACTGCGGTTAAACCAGCCATATTCAGCTGAAATATTCCATCTGTTTTATGTTCAAACTGGCCAAATCCAGCCTATCACATCTACCTTACAATGTCACTCTATATATAAACCATCAAAATTTCAAAGCTATACGGCAAAGTGAAAGGAAGCTATTTCTGTCTAAATATGATTGTAAATACTATGAAATTTTCATCAGTGTGATGTTATTTTTAAACATCTGAAGTAGAGATCAATAATTTGTCTTCAGCAAGTAGTAATTCTGACTTGGAAAGACACTTGAAGACTTACAATATGAGAAAGTAAAGAAAAAAAAAAGACTTGTCTTTGAATGAATCAGATGTTTCTAAATTTTCAGCCGACAAGAGCATTTTAATAAGTGAAGAATATCTTCAGAACACCATATTTCAGCAATATGGTCAGACAATACAATACCAATACATATTACTTTTATTGAAGATAATTGCAAATCATTGGTGTTAATTCACCTGTTGACAAAATTTCAAGTCTACATGGCTACAAAAAACTTGTCAATAACGCCCTTGATCAGGATTAATACAAAATAATGCGAATGCTGAAGAAAATCCTGAATTACTTCATGTGACTAAAAAAAAACTACCCAGATAAGCAGAAATTATCAAATAGTTTTCTATTTTATGTAGTTTAGTGACATTATAAAAACAGTAAAAGCTACATCAAAACTTACCTTTGGACTATTTTTCACAAGTTCCATAAGTGCCTCATAGGCAGCATTCCTTAAATTGTGCTGGTTAGCATCAGGCCTGCAGAATAGAATCAGTTCAAAACGTTGACTTCAAGTAATATAATAAAAATGTTGTCTATATAGCAATACACTACAAATTATAGAGGTGGGGAAGAAAAAAAAAAGAAACATGGTTTAGAAAGCCATCTTTATATCTCATTTATCTACAGAATGGTAGAATCTATTTAAGATGGTATGGTAAAGTTTGAGAGAGGTATGGCTGCTTCCAGCAGATCAAATGACTGCAAAAGTGTGTAGTACAGTTTTTAGCTACAGGCATATAATAGACCTGGGGTAACATTGTGGATCACACCCAATTGCTCAACTAATTACCTATGTAATTACCTACCAGATCAAAATTGATCAAAGAATTAACAGCAATTAATAACTGCAGCAGGTTACATTTATCATCATAACGTCCACTTTTCCATGCTTGCATGGCCAGGCGAAATTCATTCAAGCAGATTTGTTTTTATGGCTGGATGCCCTTCCCGTCACCAACTCATCTGTTTTTAAGCTAAGTTAATATCTTTACAAGGAAGATTGGAAATGAACACCTTGTATGATAGTGATACCCGTTTGCAATTATCATGATATCAAGACAAGCAGACAGAAACCCACACATACATATCAATGTATTTATACATAAGCAGGTCAGAGTTTCTGCCAACCAAATCAACTTACAAAGTTTTGGTTGGCTCAAAGCTATAATAGAAGATGCCATTATAATGTGACTGACCACAAAACCACATGGTTGGGAAGCAAACTTTACTGCTCAACCATGCATGCACCTATTAACTAATTTATTTTTCCATGCTATCTTAATATGAGTGCTACAGAGAAAGCTGCAGAAGGTAGCCCCTGGTTACAAATGAAGTTAAAAATGGCTTTAAAGTGTGGTTAGTTCAGCACATTAACATCAGATACAATGCTGCAATGAATGACAGCATTCTATTTGAAAACTGGACAGTACGGTCTAGTAAGTTAGGGCCAACGCTAAGAGATACCAAACCAACAGACTAGCAATTAGCAAAAGAGAAGACCTTTTTTGTCACTTAACCTGTTTAAGTGCAACAAACCCCTTAAAATTACACCCAACCGAACCATTGTAGTCAGAAATATACAAAAACAGGATGTCCTGCAATACTTGTTTAGCATAGGCCAGCAGCGGTTGTACTGATTTAATCTACACAACTAGAAATTAGGCCATATGTAAAAATAAAAAAACTGAAGTTAATTCTGTAAAGGTATAAAGCGATTTACCTGTCAGTTGTTTCCAAAAGTTTGGTAACAATACCATCAAAATAATACGAAAGACAATACGTATCAGGCTCAACATTCTCCTCAGCAGTATCTGCAGCTATTTCATATGCTGCTTCTGCCAAACCAGATATAGCCTGAAACAGATATATTATCAAGTTAATACATGTAAAAACATAATAGATATTTAACCGGCATCTTTATATTTTTTTGTTGTTGTGTGTTTTTTTTTATAGAATTGAAAAACTCCTACACCTACTAACCCAGCAAACGTTGTGTGCAACACGTGGCTCAGCCTCAAGTCCTTGTACCAAAGCTTCTAAGAGTGGTGGCAGGCAGGTATTGCTAATAACGGCTTCAGGTAATATTTCACACACTCGTCCAACTGCCCACGCTGTAGTATCTCGCACTACAACGCTACGGTCCTTTAGCAAATTTATCAACATTGGCATAGCTTGTTCAACAATAGGCTTCAGCTTATTGCGGTCAGGTCCTTCCAGGATAGATCCTACAAAATAATCAAAAATAAATCAATAATATCAGCCAACACAAGTGGGATTCATAAGGCTTTTGTTTCTTTCTGTTTACATTCTCACCAGATGATTTTTGTTATACTTGAGCCAGTTAAATCTATTATGAACTACAATTGTAAACCAACTGGATCAAGAATGATATTGTGAAGATTATTAAAACTCACTTAACCATTTAGTATTCACATTATTTTGCCAAAAGTGATGCTTTTTTATTCACATTATTTTGAATTAATGATTGTAGCTATGAGATTTTAATGAGGTAACTTAATTTTTTAGAATGATATTGTAGGGTTGATGTAAGAAGCCAGATCTGGCCAGTTTGAACAAAAGTAGTAGAATATTTTGGCCAGATATGGCCGGTTTAAAAAAAGAAAAAAATTACTGCCCCATTTGCCAAACTCTACACATCAGAGCTGATTAGAAAAGGTCTATTTCATGTGATTTATCTTTATAAAGCAAAACAATGATATCAGTTGATCTAGACAACCCAAAATGAACCGGTGTTTCAATTAAGATATGGCAAAAACCCATTTAAGCAAGGTATTAAAATGCAACATCCAGAGAAATGCCTTTACCAATGCCAACCACCCTCATCATCATTATATAGGAGACAAAAGATTAGCAATCATGAAAAGATTTCCAGAAACCTGGATATGGTTGTAAATGTAGATTGACAAAATGTAAATATAATGGGAAGATTATGAAATCTCTTTAGAGAAAAATAAATGAAGTTTTATTTTTATTTTTAACCAATTCCTATAGGTAAAAACAAAGTGTCAGACCTTTAAAGGTTTCAAACTTGCAAAAAGGTTTTCTGAAATTATGCAGGAAAAATGACTTGTCCAAAGGCAAGTTAATGCCTGCATTTAAGTACTCAGAACTAAAAGAAAACAGGAATTTCAGCACCATTTTGGGGAGTTATGGTGTCCCTGTTTTTATGGCTTTTTTTTTTTAAAATTAGGATAAGAAAACAGTTCTTGGGTGAATAAGAATGAAGCAAATTATACTACCCAACAAGGTATTTTGAAAATAGTAAAGCTCAGCAGTTGCCACCTAAAATATCAAACTTGGCCCCCCACCAAGAACCTGTTGCTATATCAGTTGCCACAAACATTTCTTATAGACTTCATCCTCAGTTTTGGCCAGCGCAAGACAAACAGCATCCAGTGATAAGGCTCCACCCTGGGAGTTCAGGAGTTTTAGGAGGTATGTCAACACTACTCACAAGTCTGGTCCAAACCTGCCAAGGATCTCAGTTGTGAGTTAAATAGCCAAAAATGATCCACTGAATACAGTGCTTGGAGGGTTGGCCCCTACCAGAATATGGGCATATACTGATATCACATGAACCAATCATTGTACTGCAGGCATTGGCATGCAGGCCTGTGATTGCTGACATTTATGACATGGCACAATGAAGTATAAGTATTATTTTACTGAGTTCTAATTAAATGATGGGACCCAGTTCACCATGACTATACCACAAAACCACCCATTATTTTATCTCACTTATATCGATGTCATTGCTTACATTTTATCCTAATTAAAGGTTAAAAAAACAAGGTTTAAATATCTATAATTAACTGTCAACAATATTAATTACAATGTAGTTAAAATCCATGAATTTAAAAAAAAAAAAAAAATTAAAAAAATATTGTCTTGAAGTTATCAATGATAAATGAATGCCTACCAAATGCCATTACAGCAGCATCTCTAAAACGCCAATCTGTATGGACAATATGTTCCTTGACAAAAGGAAGTACATGACCTACAACGTCATCTTCACAGCATGTGGCCATCAGCATCAAACACACACCAGCTGCCTTACATGGGTTCCACTCATCATCATCAAACTCTTCCTGCAAACACACACAACAGCAAACATATAGTGGAAGACTCTCAAAGAGAAGAGTTCACTCATGCCTTAATCAGTTTCATTCTCATCTGAAGCAATACTGTACCATCTAACCAACAAAATTAATGGGCCTAATTGTAATAACTAATCAAAATGATAAATATATATATATTCACAAGAATCTAAAAACAGTTTGGTATGTGATGAATAAAAGTAATGGTTGAGTAAAATTTAGAACATTTATTACTAAAAAATGGCAGAAAACAGAAATTAATCTATATGGGGCAAAAAAATTAATGCAAATAGTTTTGAAATGAATTTGAAGATGATTAAATCATTACGTACATATATATACACATTTACATATGTATGTGTATATACGCATAGATACATATGTGCGTTTTAAGATTTGGTTTTATATTTTGTTGGGTTTGTTTTGTTTTTTTTAATCATTAAGGAAAGAGTAAAATAGATTTAAATTTTTAAAATTCAATATACCTGTTTTGTAAGGGTTATCAATAATATTGGAACTAGGAACTGTAAAGCTCCTTTAGCATAAAACCTACTGCTCCTTTCAGGAGGTCGGCCTTCTTCATCAGCCTGAAAAAATAATTTTGAACATTTAAAGACAAAATGTAACAAAAAAAAAAAAAATATATATATATATATATATAACATAATCTGGGTTTAACCTTTTAACGTTTAAACAGACGAAACCTCTCACACCAACCCTACAATATCATTCTAAAAATTAATAGTTACCTCATCAAAATTGCAAAGCTTAGAGATAATGCATGATTAATTCAAAACAATGTGAATAAATCAGCATTGACAGAATATTCATCATCCTTTAACATCCATTTTCCATGCTGACATGGGTTGGACGGTTTGACCAGAGCTGGCAAGCCAGGGGCTGCACCAGTCTGATTTGGCTTGGTTTCTATAGCCGGATGACCTTCCTAACGCAAACCACATTACAGTGTGCTGGGTGCTTTTAACATGCCACCGGACTCTCGATGCTAGTGCTTTTATGCGGCACCACACAGGCAATTGGTAGTCAGACAGACAAGATAATGACCGAGAACTAACAAAGAGCAGGGAGACCAAGGGCGGACGAGACATAGGGACCGGGGTCAGACGGGCATAAACACCAGGAACTGTTAGTTTGACATAGATATAGACCAGGGATGGACGAGACAAATTTGGGGGCAGACATACATAAGGATGTGAATGCTAATGGGTTAAGCCATCTACAATTATTGCTGATGTAATAATAATAATAGGGGGTCAAAATAGCAGCAAATGCAGACCATTAACCATCTAGCATTCAGATTACTCTATCAAATGTAAGGTTTATTCATATTGCTTTGAATTAATCTAGTAGATGTGATTGTATATTTTTCAGAATGACATCGTAGGGTCGATGTGAGAGGTTGAACTTAAAACAGGTAGAACATTCGAGCCTGATACGGCCAGTTTAAACACAGACCATTAAATTAGATACATCTTTTATGCTACCTCATTCCCTGGGAGAATCTTATATCAATGTGATCTATTATAGATTATAAATCCAGGATAGATGATCATTTAACGTCTACTTTTCCATGCCTGTATGGGTCAAATGGAATTTGTTGGGGCAAACTTTCTACGGCTGAACGCTCTTCCTGTCACCAACCCTTACCTAATTCCAAGCAAAGTAATTTCCCACAGCTAGACATTTTTCACGGAATACTGGAAACGAACAACTGTGCTCATGTGACAATGCTCATTTACAACCATTACGTGACAAGGATATACACACACACACACACACACAATGAGCTTTCAGTTTCCATCTACCAAATGGGACTATAAAAGACAAGCACCGACATTAAAGGCTCAATCCAACCTGTTCCCCATATCTAACATATTTGTCCCTTTTTTATTTGAAGCAACTGCTACATGGCATGCACTGAACATTGGATGTGCAATGACTATATGGAGGCAGGGACATGTAATTCACACTGACTGTACCTGCTAGGAGAGTGAAAATAGACCATGAGATGATGGTTAAAGAGTGTCCCATATTAGATGCAGGTGAAGGTAGATTTCTGCTGTGCGATTTGCATCACACACGTTCTTGGGTCCGAACCGATAAGTCACAGGGGACGTAAACTAACCAACACCAGTTGTCAAGCGGTGGTGATGGACAAACAGATATATACGACAGGTTTATTTCATTTTCCAATGTACCAAACCCACTCACAAGGCTTTGGTTGGCCCGAGGCTATAGTAGAAGACTCTTGCTCAAGGTGCCACGCAGTGAGACTGAACCTGGAACCATGTAGGTGGGAAGCAAGCTTCTTACCACACTGTCACGCCTGTGTCTATGTGGAAAATATTTACATTTACACTAAGTTTACATGACACACCTCATGACTATCAGTTATCAAATTGATTGAGACAGAGTAGATATATTTTTCATCACTAAACACTAGATTAAATACCTAAATAATCTCAAATCATTTCAATTATCTTATGTTTATTATTAAAATTTTGTAGAATATTATTTCTCTAGATTAGTGTTAGATGAAAAGAGTGCAATGTTAAAGATATAAAGATATCAAATACTCACTTCTGAAAGTTCTATGGCAAGATCGACCTCTTCGTCACAAACTGTAGACCAAAACTCAATTCCTTGTAGAGATACTTCATCTATGTCGCTTTTCATAGCCTCCATCGTAATCTACACAGAACAAGGGGAAAGTGTGAATGAAACTTACACACAAAAGTATAGAGGGAAGAATTTTCTTTTTTTCTTTTTCAAAATGTCATTTATGAAAAATGAAGAATTGAAACTAAAACTTACAGCAAACAGAGCAGGACCCATGTAGTGTTCCATATATTGATAATATAAGGACATAATTTTAACTAAGCATTGCAAAGCAGCAACACGAACCTGAAAAGATAAAGAGATTTTTATAACATTTTTTATTGTCCCATATATTTTAATGAGAAGTAAAGCGGTATTTAACAATTTAATAACACTACTTACCCTGGTATCAGTAGACTGGGTAGCTTCACAAACAACTTGCATGATAAAATGCCTTTCAAACTAAAAAGATAAAAATCAAATCTCAATAAATGATGGAACATGAATGTTAATGACAAGGCAAAATAAAATATTGGGTAGAGAAGACAACATATATGGTAGAACCGAAAACAAAATGCCTATACGATATTACAATCTATATTCCATGCTTAAATATTCATTTTACTGTAAATTCTTCATAGAATGCAAGACTTCAAGAGAACAGAATCAAGCCATAAATGATATATATATATACTTACATCTTTATCAAAATTTGACTTTGTGAATTCCAAAGAATTCAGCAGAGCATTCGTAGCAGCTAATCTAACATGATTACTGAAAGAGTTGAAAATATTTCAATCTTAAAAGGCATTCAAGAGAAGAAAGTTTAATATTTAATATAACTGGCCAAAGTATTTCAAAATTGCTGAGTATTTCACAACCTATAATGACTAAGGTTAGACATAGAAGTTGTAATAGAGGAGCTAATAACACTAGCAAGATTTCAATTATTTTTTTTTTTTTTTTGTCTTTGGTCAGCTATTTGCTTCTATCTAGAAATCAAAGTAAATGACTACTATTCCCTTCAAACTTTGCTTTTGTGACCCGGACATCAATGTTTTGAAACTGATTTATTTTCTATTACATTTCAGACAGATTCAGCGTAGAGTTGGTGAAGCAGAAATATTGCTATAACAAATATTCTGCTCAATACCACAAATTTGCTTGACCATAGTAACCACCAAAGCACGCTACCATTAGTAGCCGACAATATGTGCATCTCTGATCATGAGCAGTAGTAGTGGGGGAGCATCATAGCCATGTGTTGAGAGGGATTCTTGGGGTTTGAATAAATGTAACAAAAGCAAAGTTTGAAGGAAATATTAGCCATTTTTCATACTTTCTAGGCTAAGCAAATAGGAAATAACAGTTGCTACTCAAGGACAAAAATCGTGTTACAGTGTAATAGAAACAACTCTACATACAAACTTAAGATAAGAACCTATAAAGCACCAAGCTAACCGATACGAAATATAAACATTTGTTGATAAAATCAGAAAATAAACATTAGTAGATATAAGTCTACAGGAGAACAGAACTGACTGTTCAAATATTTTGTTTGTTCATTCTTATGTGTTTTTCCAAGCTAGCATGAATGAGGAAGATATATTGGTTTCAAATTTGGGGGGGAGGGGGTTAGTCGATTAGATCGATCCCAGTACACAACTGGTACTTTTGACCCCCGGCAGCATTTGAACTTGGAATGTAAAGACAGACAAAATGTCACTAGGCATTTTGCCCCGCGTGCTAACAATTCTGCCAGTTCTCTACCTTAGATGAGGAAGATATATTAACATTGTTTTAAAACCAGATACTCTTCCTGTCACCAACCCATATATATTATCTCTCCTCCACCCTAGTAAAGGATCTTTTATTCCGGGTCTTAGAAAGTACAGAGCCAGAAAATGATTTGTTGACAGACAAGTACCTTCATTTATAGCTCAGCACTTTGTTAAGGGCACAGGACAAACATTCACTGATACACACACACCTGTACACAATGGGTTTGGTAAAGTTTTTCTATCAAACTCACTCACAAAACTATTAGTAAACCCAGAGCTACAGTAGAAATCACTTGCCCAATAGATTTGTGAAATGAGTTTAACAAAACACCCATAGGTGCAGGCCTGGCAAGAAGCTTGCTTCTCAACCACGTGGTTCTGGGTTCAGTCCCACTGCGTGGCACCTTGGGCAAGTGTTTTCTACTATAGCCTCGGGCCGACCAAAGCCTTGTGAGTGGATTTGGTAGACG
>JAOPUL010003537.1:12084226-12106281 GCA_027564515.1 Octopus rubescens | reverse complement strand
GTGCAGCTCCCCAGCTTGCCAGTTTCCAGTCAAACCGTCTAACCCATGCCAGCATGGAAAAACAGATGTTAAATGATAATGATGATATAAAACGGTGGATATATAAGTAGGTGCGAGCATATATACATGTATGTAAACATGTATGCACACGTGTACGTATATGTATGTATACATTTGTGTGGTTTTGTGTGTTTATGTTTGTACATGTGTGTGTACGTGTGCATATATCTACACACGCATGTTCTACATTGAACCCTAATAATGTTAATGAATAATATTTATATACTTTTTTATATATACTCACACAACAGTTAAAAGAACAATTTCAAAAGAAATGGACAAACCTTTATCAAATCAAATATTATTGTATTCCTTGTCCATTCTGCCGAGGTCGACTTTGCATTTCATCTTTTGGCGGTCGATAACATAAGTAGCAGTCATGTACTGGGATCGATGTAATCGATTAGCCCCCTCCCCTAACATTTCAGGCCTTGTGCCTATAGTGGAAAGGATTGTATTCCTCACCTCTTAATATATTTCAGATTATTTATCAATTTCCAAATATCGAAGAATTTTCGATATCAGAACCATTTGAGATTTTGTCTCATTACATTGCAATGAGACTAAGGAGTAAATCGTATAAAATATACAACAAAGATATTTCATGAATATATATATATATATAGGCGCAGGCGTGGCTGCATGGTAGCAACTTTGCTTCCCAACCATATGGTTCCGGGTTCAGTCCTATTGCGTGGCACCTTGGGCACGGATCTTCTACTATAGCCTCAGGTCGACCAAAGCCTTGAGTGGATTCAGCAGACGAAAACTGAAAGAAGCCTGCCGTGTGTGTGTGTGTGTATATGTGTGGGGAACTTTGTGTGTGATTGTCCTCCACCACCGCTTGACGACCGGTGTTAGTGTGCTTACATCCCCGTAACAGCGATTTGGCATAAGAGACCGATAGAATAAGTACCAGGCTTTAAAAAATGTGTAGTGCGGTTGATTCATTGGACTAAAATTCTTCAAGGTGGTACCCCGGTATGGCCGCAGTCTAATGACTAAAACAAGCAAAATATATATATCTTTTACTGATTTCAGTCATCTGACTGCGGCCATGCTGGGGCACCACCTTGAATATATATATATATATATATTCGTAACTTATATAAAATAGTTTTCGAGGTAATTAAATGAAACTAGCAATAATTCAAATTTAGACACAAGGTTAGCCATTTTGAACTTCAATACATGGCAAGTACTTATTTTATCAATCCCGAAGTGATGAAAGTTCGTTAACATCAATTATCCTCGGACTGATTTGAAGTCTGAACGTAACGTCTTTTTCAGACGCTCTGCCAATGCAATGTCCTTGCAAACCAATCATAATGGTTCCTGAATTAGATACATATACTATCAATTTTTAGAGGTCAGGGTTAGTTGATACTGTCGACATTCAGTAGTATGTTGGTACTTTATTTCATTGACCTTGGAGGGAGGAAAGGCAAAAAGTTCACCTCGGCGGGATTTGAACTCAGAACGAGAAAAATACCGCAAAGCATTTTTTCCAACGATTCCGCAACTCCAACACCCTAAGGATAGCCAACAATAATTCTTTCTACTTTAGGCACAAGTCCAACAATTTCGGGGGAGGGGTAAGTCGATGACATCGAACCCAGTACATGACTGGTATTTATTTCCTTAACCCCGAAAAGGATGAAATGCAAAGTCGACCTTGGTGGAATTTGAACTCAGAACGTAAAGACGGACGAAATGCCGCTAAGCATTTTGTCCGGCGCGGTCACGATTCTGCCAGCTCGCCTCCTTTTGGTTAACCAATAATAATGAGTGTAGATGTATGCCACTACTTCCCGTCACGGTATTTCAGGTTATGTTTTATTTTATTAGTAACAAATATACCAATGATGGAAAGCTGGAGCAAACAAGAGAAAAAAAACATGCAAAAATGCGATAATGCAAACACATGAAAAACTAAAAGATGTTCCAATTCAAAATTCGGGGGCAGTTTAAGCTTGGTGAAACGAAGAAAAATCAATGATGTGAAAATATTTTTTAATAAATATTCTTTATTTTTAATTATCAACATAACCAATTAACAATACGTAATTGTTTATATAACACAGATATATTTCCAAGTTTAATTAGCAACCCTCGAATTTTGTGTTTTGGCAAAATTTCGTTTAACTGTCTTGGTCTGAGCACCCAGCATTTATATACATTTCTCTGTTCTCCCACCACCCAACAGGATTATGGTTTTTGTTTTAAATGAAAAAATTTCATAAGGAGAAAAATATATTAAAACAAAATCACATTAAAAATGCATGCAAGCGGTACATGCGGGTTAGTGTTCGGTAGACATCACAGGGAGGAAAAAGCAGAACCGTAATCGACATAATTGGATGAGTAGCGGATCATACTTGGCTACACAACCGACCATGTTCTGATTGGCATGATGACGTAGCGTGCAAGGACGTCACCCAAGAATTAGCGGAATTACGACGAAGAACTTCAGCGTTTTTTGCAACGAAATAAACCTGTCTTGGTAAGGACTTACTGTTGGCATCATTTGGCACGATATCAGGTCTGTTGAGGTGACCATTCTGAAGAGGCATGACGTCATTAACCAGAGATGTAGACGCGTGTCGAATTTTTTCCGTAGAATAAGGATATTTAAATGTACTAAAGTTTTTCTTGTCCTTCTCCAGTAAGGAGATCTTTTCTGACTTACGAACCGAAGCAGCACTATTATCCGTTGGTTGTACAACAGCACCATTAAGCTTGCTCTTATATACTTCGTTGTTATTGTTGTTATTACTGCTAACCACACCAGTAGATGTGTTCCGTTTACTGGTGTTATTAGCACTATTCGTTTTATTGTTTGATGAACGATCAACGTTTTGCTGATTGTCATTAGCAGTTCCGTTTAAGTGGACATTTTCTTCCTCTTGGACGGCATGTAAATGACTATCAGGCTGGGGAGATAAACAATTTCGATTGAAATAGAGGTCACATTTGTTCCGCAAATCCATTTTATAATCATGAGATAAGCTGCCATCTCTTGACTCCAAAGCTCTGTTTTCAATGACTGATGTTGGTGAGTTTTTAGTTTCTAAACTTTTTTCATATTCTTTTGTGATTTGACTCCAGTCCATGGACGGGCTGTGTATCTCTGCAGAAATGTTATGTGATGTGTCGCTAGCAGAACTTCCTTCACCCAAACTCTGATTGCTTCCATGGTTTCTTATACCTGATTCGTTTTCCGAGGCAGCAACATTAGCTTCGAGGCGATTAACTACGTCTTGGATCATGTCTATATTTTTCTGGGCTTCTCTGTCTTCGGAGACAGAATTTACTGATTCGTCAAATGTCACTCGTGCCATTCCAGCTTTACGGGATTTATTCATCTTACGCACCAGAACACTATTCGGAAGAGTTGATTCTTGTTCATCCCTCGGGTGTTCGGCAATGGGCGGTAACTGAGATAACGTCTCCTCTTCGATAGTACCAACTGTGTCGGTGTCACAGCAGTCACTGTTAGTTGACATGCTCGGCACCGACCCGTGGTGCCGTCTTCTTTTGCGCCGGTGTAACTCAGCTAGCTCAATCTGATCGAAACTTGGGTTACGTACAATATGGTCACTCGGAACCATGAAGACTGGGTGACCTGCAGACACGTAGTCCAGGATTCTGAAGCGCCAACTTTGTTTCAGAGTTAACACCGACCAAAGGGCCACCCATAGAACCATATAAGTGACGTCAATGATGGCACATATTAGCACGAACCTGCTATGAGTCAATCTGTAGACATTGATTAAATCGTAAATAATGGGTCCTTTACAAAGAGCCAGAAATATTAGACTGACCATTGCACACGAGTGTGGAATGTAACCTTGACACGTGGTGCGATTGATCGGAAAATAATCCTTTCCAAAGGCAGGGTGATGGCGTTGAAGAACGAGGCGGAATTTTTCCTCGAAGAAATGAAGGCCATACTCAAAAATTGTAATGGTAGATATAATCAAGAAAAATCCTCCGACAAGATAAAGTCCTAAAACAGCTTGAGAAGGAAGCAAAAGTGGTATATCAGGATAGGCCCACCTGTTAAAGGCGACTTTATAGAGAATAGTCATACCACAGAAAGTAAAGAGAGAGTGAACTGTGAGCCAAAATAACTGTAATGCAAATATGCAACTCAGTACTTTGTTAGTGTACCAGAAAATGGCTGAATATCTGGTGGAGAAGGCAAAAAAAGCAGTTGTGAAGTAACAAAAGTTCAGTGATACTGGTTGTTCCGGTAAAATTAGAACATGACTGCCAACGAATTGTGTAATGTTAGGAAAGGAAGATAAATTTGTTTCGGGACGTGGGATGTTAGAATAGATCTTTCTTGGATGAAACAGGAAATCTAGATCCGTTGTCCAAATGGCATCTGAAAATATACAGAGAGAGAGAGAAGGAAAAAATACCATTAGATATTTGAATCAATCATTGAATCATTTTTCCACATAGCAAAATATATAGCGTGAATGAAGTTTCAATCATTTACAACTTAACAAGTCTCAGTTAATTTAGCTTCCATTGTAAATCTTCATATAAGTTAAATTGATACCTTTCAGAAAAGGAAGCTAAATTAAATAAAGGTTTAACGAAAGCTCAGTTTGAAAGGTTATAAAACATGATATACGTCCTGCTTCGTGAAATTCAATAAATTATCCCCAGGAGCAAATAGCAACTATGATTATTCGCTTACATCAAGTTAAACATCTTAGATGTACCTTAAACTACAGAAAAAATACTTGATAGCCAAAAGAAAAAGTATGGCTTATGAAATACTTTTAAAAGAAGAAGGATGGAAGTTACTTCGAAGTTTCGGCTTAGTAGCTTTCGACGAAGTCACTGTTAACTCTCGAAATATTGAGTATTTATTCAGTTTATTGTTAAATAAATATGTATGTGTTAAATAAATATGTATATTTATTATTATGGAGGGCGGGTGAGTTCAAATGCCGCCGGGGTCGACATGGCCTTTCTTCCTTCCGGGGTCGATAAAGTGAGTACCAGTTACGAACTGGAGTCGATTTTATCGACTACTCCCCTCCCCCAAAAATTTCAGGCCTTCGTGCCTAGTATAGCAGAATCGTTAGCACGCCGGGCAAAATGCTTAGCGGCATTTAGTTCGCCTCTACGTTCTGAGCTCGAATTCCGCCGGGGTCGACTTTGCCTTTCAACCTTCAGGGGTCGATAAAATAAGTGCCCGTGAACAATGTAATCGACTTACTCTTCCCTTCCCCCGAAATTGCTGGCCTTGTGCCAAAATTTGAAAACCATTATTATTATCACTGACTGGCACTCCGTCAGTTACGACGAGTGTTCCTGTTGATCCGATCAACGGAACAGCCTGCTCGTGAGATTAACGTGCAACTGGCTGAGTACTCCACAGACACGTGTATCCTTAACGTAGTTCCGAAGGAGATTCAGTGTGACACAGAATGTGACAAGGCTGGCCCTTCGAATTACAGGTACTACTCATTTTTGCCAGCTGAATGGACTGGAGCAATGTGCAATAAAGTATCTTGCTCAAAGACACAACGCGCCGCCAAGAATCGAACTCCCGACCTTACGATTGTGAGTTGGATACCTTAGTGCATAAGCCACGCGCCTTCACATTATTATAATATACATTTGCACAATATAGTTAGTGTATATCTGAGAAACAGAATAAAACACGAGGTTTAATTAGTGATACTTTTACAGCAGTCTGCTTTCGAACTCGTACATGTACATAAATACCGCCCATACATACCCACATATAATATATATATATATACACGCGCATATACATACGCACACGAATATATATGCACTCATATTAGTTTTCTATGATTGTAAACGAAACACTAAATTCAAATCTAGAAAATAAAATTACATCACGGATAGGCCAGTTTCCCCCATGTCAAGACACAGCAAAACTGTTAAATTAACTTTCAAAAATGAACAGCAGAATTTCTTTTTAATGGACAAAATGTTTCTACCACATTGTTTACATTCTACCACATGTAATTGTTGCATTCCAATGCAGTCTCACCTCAACTCATTTGATATCCATGTACACCTCAAATATATACAAAATACATGAAAAGAGAAAGAAAATAAGTAAATTTATTAATCTTCGTTTAATGAGAAATCAGTTGTTTTGAATTATGCAACCATAAGCCTTCTACTGCAAGAAGGTGGCTCAGAAATAATATCTGTAAGAGGCTTACTAAAACCTGCAGAGTTGCTTAAAATAGAAATTATGCAACTGTGTGTGTGTATATATATGTATAGATATACACAAACGTAAATAACAACTGTATTAATATATATCCCTGATATAGCTATTCTTCAAAGTATGTGTGTGTGTGTATATATATTATACACACACACACACACACACACACACGTGGAGGCGCATGGCTCAATGATTAGAGCATCGGGCTTATAGTTGTGAGTTCGATTCCCGGACCGGGCTGTATGTTGTGTTCTTGAGCAAGACATTTTATTTTCACGTTGCTCCAATTCACTCAGCTGTAGAAATGAGTTGCGACGTCACTGGTGCCAAGCTGTATTGGCCTTTGCTTTTTTTTTTCTTTGGACAACATCAGTGACGTGGCGAGGGGGAGACTGGTATGCATGGCCGACTGTTGGTCTTCCACAAAACAACCTTGCCCGGACATGTGCCCAGGAGAGGAACTCTCTAAGTGCAATCACATGGTCATTCATGACCGAAGGGGGTCTTTTAATATACATACACACCTCGGTATCGTTTATTTATAATTGACCCTTAGTACCGATGAGGCCAGTCACCCAGTTTCCATGGGTTGACCGAGATCCGAATAATACCCTGAACGGGACACCGGTCAGTTGCCGGGTTTACGGCCAGCAATCTTTGAGGGGAGGGGACAATTCGATTACATTGACCCAGGACTTGACCGGTACTTGTAGGTTGTAAGGTTAAGGTGACCTCATTGGGATTTGAACACAGAACGTAAAGAGTTAAGCATTTTGTTCGACGCGCTAACGATTTTGCCAGCTCGGTGCCTTTCTATATAGTTTCCATCTATGAAATTCCACTCCTAAAGTATTAGTCCACTCGACTCTATAGCCACGCAATGGTATCGAACTCAGAACCACGGGGTTTGCTGAACAACATCTTAACCACTCAGCTACATCATACATGTTGAATGGCTTTGATGAAGATTTAAATAAATAGAATTATCGGTAAAACGAGCGTAATGTGGTTGTATCTAAAATGTAATGATTTATAGAGATATAGACTCGGATAACAAATACACGAGGCGTGCAGGATATTGGAGAGTACATCAGATGACACGCCATTGTTCGAGTAACGGTTTCGATTTTATCTCTACAACAATACCGGATTTTAAACTATTTCCGAGGTTTCTATTAATTACAGTGTATTATTCTACAAGAATTGTCTACTAATATGATCACTAACTAATGGAACAGTCGAAGTGAGACAATGTGAATGTTATTTGAGTGTTTGTAGATGAAACAGAAGTTGGTTTACTAGACGAACGAATAAACACACAAACATAGATATTTTGACAATCAGGTAATTTCACATTTTAGCTTCTATTTAATTATATGTTTTTAGTAATAACTTTGACGCTAGACATCTGTATTGCCTGAAGAATATCCTTATGAAGCTATATCAGCTTTTAATTCATTTTTTTTTTTAATTTGAGACTTTATGAAATTGTGTCCACTTGCTTGTTGTTAATGAGTATTTCTTTGATGTTTCAAATATAATGTATCTTACGTGTTATTTTTGTATCTACGTGGAGATATAGAAATACTATTATAAATAAGCTTGTGAGGGAGAGAGAGATCGCAAGGTCCACTAAAAGATTTCGCGACCATTCTTCACAAATTCATTCCAGTGTACCATCTAGTTATTACTTCTGATTGTGCACTAAAGTTAATTTTCTAAGGTTCTGCACAAAAAAAAAAAAGGACTGGTACCCACAAAAAAAATAAATAAACAAGGACTGGACCTATTTTGTTGAATCACTCACCCCCACCACCACCACCACACACCCTAAATGAAAGTCAAAGTCAAACCAGGTAGAAGAAACTAACCACACTGCAAGGCAATAAAGTGCGGTGCACTATTATTTCTGTCAACTCTTTGTTAAATTCATTGCTTCAACAAGTCTCATAAATATTTGGAAAGGTGAGAAAATGTCAGAAATAACATAGTAGAATATTAAATACTTTGTTATTTCGTTTCTCTTTTAAATTTATTATTTAATTCTCACAGCATCGACTTTGCTAGTCAGCGCTCCAAAGTCTATAAAATCGGTAACAATTACGCACATATGAAGCATTTTCAAGTCTATTACACACCCTTCCTTTTCCTCCTCCAACATATTTGTAGCACAACGCTAATGTAACAAACTACTTAGTATTATAAATATTGCAGATATAGAATTATACTTCTTGGTTAAACTATTTAGCAATTTACACCTGGATTTCCGTAAAAGAATAACAGCTGCGTGGTAACACTGCGTCACTAATTCAATTACTGTTTTTAAAGCTGTAATACACGGCATTGATTAAGATGTAAACTCCTTGGCCCCTTATTATCTCGGACTTCTTGAAATCTGAGGGTCGGTTTCCATGGTGCAACATTTCTCTTGAACGAGACGCCAGTCCGTCTCAAGGTTTTGCATTTAGAGTTGAGTGGATTGGAGCAACATATCAAAGTATTTGGCTCAAAAACACAATGCCCCACTCAGTCCGGGAATTGAAACCATGATCTTGTGATCGTGAGTGCAACACCTTAGCGACTTGGCCAGGCACCTTTTACACAGCATTCATAGAGAAATAAAAAGTAGGTCCCCCTTCTTTTTTTTTTTACAGTTCATTTGTTTGAACTTTTGTGAAAATTACGTGAAGTTGTCACAGATATATTAACGATTATTCGAAGCAAAGTGTAGCAACAGAACGGATTTGAGCGAAAAGTCGCTGATGCATAAAGAATGTAGAAACAGAAAATATAGTTCGAACGTTCTTCTTTCATCACACAGCATTGAACTGCTTCTCCAGTTTGGTTTTATTGTTACGCCAGATATACATGGTTGATCTCAAAGAGATGGATTGTTTTTGATGATGTCGTTTGTGGATGAAATAAAGCAAACTACAGAGAAGAGCAAAATAATATGAGAATTGAAGCGAGTTGAGTTAGGGAAAATGGTATTAATCGTCATCGAGTAAATACTGTTTTCCTTTTATCACATCTCTCCACCTCTCTCCCTTGCATCTTTTATCACATCTTTTATCACATCTCTCCCTTGCAGACATCGGTGATCATAGACCTCCATGTCAAAAATCTGAAGCGTTATAAATTTTGTTTCTGGGAAAGATAAAACAGCGGTTTCCTGTTGTCTCTTTCCGGGTTATTTACAGTTTACCCTGCTACTCTCCTCTTCTCGCAAGCTTACTCTTGGGGGGTACAGAAACTATTTAACCCTTAAGCAAGAGGACTGGTTCCGAACATCAGAAAACATCTCCACACACTGGTGGATCTGTGTGACACATTTTTACGCCCCCTCCTCACCATCTCCCTCTAAAACCCATGAACTTCCGGATTAGAACCTCAAAACCTGATGTAGTTTAATGCCTTACCAAGAATGTTATCGTATGCAACGCTTTAATCGCTAAATATCCTCCAACATACACAGCTGTTTTAGTATTATGACGATGACGTCCCTAGGTTATATTTCAAAAGGAATGGGTACAATTTAGAAAAAATATTTGCATAAAATATAAAGGATAGAAGCGAACTTAAAATGAAATGAGAGACAATTCTATATTTAACAAAAACTTGAATATCTGAAGGGGAAACGGTTATAAAAAGGGAAAGTAAAACGTATCTGCTAGACATCAGAAAAACAAGGAATTTGGGGGATGCTTGCTAAAAATGACGTTTAGAATAAATATTTTTCAAGGCAAATGTATCTTATTACAAATAAAATAAGCTTGCTTCACCGATGGTGTATCTCTGTCTGGGAAATCTTTTTTTCATTTTCACCGCTCGTAGAATATTTATGTTCTACTACATTACAAACATCAATCAAAGAGGTCTTAAGTCTAAGTTAAGACATAAGCCACTGAATGATATGCAGGGATAATCTTCAATAAATTGAGATTTACGACTTAGTCCTTCAGTGGTATATTAAATTCATCGTCAGGTCCGATACCACCATATGGCAAATTAGACGCCTTTAGCCGAGTTCCCTCTGTCGTAAGCATTCTAGTCAGGTCTCCGGTTCGAAACTACCTTCCCTCCCGCCAGTCTTGAATCCCCTGCAAAGGTTCAGAGGTACTGAATTTTCTTCTTGACTAAAAGATAACCGCTTGGGAAAGTAAACAAAAGCCCAGCGATATTTTACAAACCTTCAAAGAGTTGGGAAGATAAATGCATGCGTGGCTGTGTGGTGGGAAGTTTACTTCTCAACCACATCGTTCCGGGTTCAATCCCACTGCGTGGCACCTTGGGCAAATGTCTTCTATATAGCCTCGGGCGACCAAAGCCTCGTGAGTGGATTTCTTTGACGGAAACTGAAAGAAGCCCATCGTGAATATATGTGTGCGTTTGCGTGTGTCTTTGTGTCTGTCTCCCCCACCACCGGTTTTGGTGTGGTTACGTCCCCGTAATGTAGCGGTTCGGCAAAAAGAGAATGATAGAACAAGTACCATGCTTAAGAAAAAAATATACTGCTGTCTATACATTCGAGTACAATTCTTCAAGGCGGTGCCCCAACATGGCCAGTCAAATGACTGACAAGTAACATATATATATATAATCAGATATGACTATAGCCGCAGGTATGGATGTGTGGTTAAGAAGCTAGCTTTGCAACCACGTAATTTCGGTTTCAATTCCACTGCGCGGCACGTTGGGCAAGTGTCTTTTACTACAGTCACGGGTTGACCAGTGCTTTATGAGTGAAGTTTAATGGACGGAAACTGTGTAGAAGCTTATCGCGTGTGTGCGTGTGTGTGTGTGCGCGCATTATTTATGGTATGGTTACTGTGGTTTTTGTTCCACACCACCGCTTGGCTTGTCAACCAGTGCCGGTTTGTTTACACTCGCCTAAGTTAGCGGTTCGGTTAAAAAGACCGTTAAAAGCAACAACAAAAAAATGCTGGGGTTGAGTTTGGTTGACTAAACTCTTCAAGGTGTTGCCCCAGCATGGCCGCAGTCTAAAACAAATAAAGATATAAAAACCAATTTATATGCTTAAGAGGAAGTCTAAGTTATATTTGTCGACAAAGAAAACATCTACAGACTTTGTTACTATTATTATTATTTTAACATCTGTTAAACATCTTCAAACTTAGAGGGAAATTCCAGCCAACAGAAAAGTCTTTCAGTGCATAATGGTTCCACTTATCCAAACACATGCCATTGGTACTCTTGAGTTATTTCCCTTACCTCATTCTTATTTATTTATTTATTGTTTTGTTTTTAATTACGATATCAAAATATCTGTAGAGGATCATGTTTTGGAAATTACTTTATTAGCTTACACCGTTCTACAATTTATAAAAAGCAAACAAAATCAAATCCTAATTGCATCTTTCAACATATTTTACTGATAAAATCTTCCCAATAATGAGGTTAACAGAGATTCTGTTAACACGTTTCACACGGTTAAACTTTCTGTGAAATCTCTTCTGAAAGAATCATTTAGAGAATCTCATTTGCAGCTTCTACAAATAATAATGAGAAACCGATAAGATGAATTCGATTTCCCGTGGATGTCGGTTCAATTTACTTTCGCCCTCAACACCTAATGAAAAAAAAAATCATTATATATATATATATCACTAATATATATTTTTCTTTTATTTGTTTCAGTCATTAGACTGTGGCCATGCTGTCGCACCGCCTTGAAGCATTTTTAGTCGAACAAATCAACCCCAGTACTTTTTTAAAAACCCTGTACTTATTCTATCGGTCTCTATTGCCGAACCGCTAGGTTGTGGGGACGTAACAAGCCATCACCGGTTGTCAAGTAGTGATTGTGGACAAACACATACACATATATACGACGGGCTTCTCTGAAATAAGCCCGTCGTATATATATATTTGTGTGTGTGTGTGTTTGTCCCCTCACCATCATCACCGCTTGACAAACGGTGTTGGTGTATGTATGTCCCCTGTAACGTGGAGGTTCGGCAAAAGAGCCGGATAGAATAAATACCAGGCATAAACAAAATAAAGTATAAATGAAGTCGACCGAAAATTCTTCAAGACGGTGACCCAGCTTGGCCGCAATCTAATGACAGAAACAAGTAAAAAGATATGCGTGTATGCGGGAGAGACCGTAGTATTGCCATGTTTACATCAACTTCTGACACACACACACGCGTGTACACATAAAATGATACAAAACTGTTGTAGATACCCTTTGTATTTTGCTATGTGTGTGTCTAATAGCTGTGTATGGCTATATTGTGTGCCTACGTGTGTATTACAACTGCATTGTAGTAAGTTCTGAGCTCGAAACTGAAGAACACTCATAGAACTTATATTTATTCCATTCTTTTACTTTGCCAAGATTATTTACGCGGGAATTTATTCGAATTCTATTGTATTTCAAATGAAACAATATGAAACGGCTGCAGGGTAAAGAAGCTCGCTTTGCAATCACGTACTTTCAGATTCAATCTTACCAGCAGCATCTTGGGTCGGTCAATGCCTTGTGAGTGAATTTGGTAGACGGAAACTGTGTGGAAGCCTGTCGTGTAAACAGAGGGCTGCAAAAGTAGGTATACAGCAAGGATTATTCTAGTATTATAATAGGGGTGCTAGGAATTATTTAATACTAGAATTCATAGTAATAATTTTAATGAATTAAATGAATTTTAGTATTAAATGATTCCTAGCACTCCTATTATAATACTAGTATAATCCTTACTGTATACCTATTTTTGCAGCCCTCTGTATGTGTATATACATACACATGTATGTATCTGTGGTTATGCTTGTATTTAGTCATCACCACCGTCACTGCTTGACAACCGGTGTTGGTTTGTTTGTCTCCGTAAGTGAGCAGTTCGACAAGGGTGATAGCATTAGTACCAGACTTCAAAAAATAAGTATTGCAGGGTGGGACATTTGTCCAACTAGAACCCTTCAAAGCAGTGCCCCAGCATGGCCGCAGTCCAATGACTGATAAATACATTAAAGAACGTAATGTAATCCGGGTGCAGACTGCCGACTTTTTAGATTTAATGGGAGAATGTTTAAAGTATTTTTATTTCGTTTGTGTGGTTTTGTCAAGGGGCAATTCATGTCTGTATTAGGTTTATTGTTCGTGTATTAAGCTACGAAATTCTTATATTCTTTCGAGTTCCTGTAACTCAGATCACCTCATGGTCCCAGCAGACAAAATGGAAAAAGGTGTTGCCCCAGAGGATGGCAAGGGAGATATGCTGGAACAGTCACCCTGACTCACGGGACTTGCACTTGCGGACAGCCATCTCCACCCTGATAGCGCTGAGCAGAAATATGGTCCGGTAGGGCCTGAAAACGCCGGAGGTCTCCACTGCTACAGGCTCGACCATAAACCTGCCAGCGATTTAATTACTCTTCAGGAAGAGTCTATACTGTTTATACCAGTCAGCAGGAATGTTTCTGTATAAGGACTCTCAAGAAAATCAAGTGTTTACTAGCTTCACGCCGTGCAACATAGGGAACACCTGAAGGCTGCTTCTTTCCGTCACAAAACGATAACCACTCACAAGCAACACTGATGGATGCATTTGTTTCATTGTCACCTTCAATATTGCGAAAGCCTCGTTGCAGTTTTATTATAATCACGTGGTCTGTCTTCTGCCAATGACTCGTGGCTAAAATCTAGAGTAATCTCCTAACCACCAATTACAGTCATTGAACTGCGGCCATGCTGGGGCACCTCGTTGAAGGGTTTAGTCGAACAAATCGACCTCTGTGCTTAGTTCTAGGTCTGATGCTTACTCTATAGGCCTCTTGCCGAACCGCTAGGTTTTGGGGACGTAAAGAAACACAAACCAGCAACGGTTGTGAAGCGATGGGGGGGAGGACCCCACCCCATATATATAGGTGGGGACACCCCCACCCCATATATATATATACATACACACACAACGGGCTTCTTCCCGTCTCCGTCTATCAAATCTGCTCAGAAGGCTTTGGTCGGCCTGGGGTCTATAGAAGAAGACTTGCCAAGCTGCCACACAGTAGGACTGGACTTGAAACCATATGGTTGGGAAGCAAACTTCTTACCACAGCGCAACACTTTGAAGTTATCATTCACTTCGTCGATGCCATCTTCAATATGGCACTACTTCATTATATATCTATCTCTACGACTTACCTCTCTGTCTACCTACCTATCTATCTATTGCACACACGCACATTGCTATTGTCTAAATTTATTCAGACATGGACCAAATACTTATATCAGTCAGACAACTACTTAAATAGTTCAAAAGCTTGACCTAACACACACAACAGTGTAGTTAACGTCGAATAGTCATCTAATAAGTGGTTAGCAGTTTTGATAGCATCTATCTATAGAATATTTGAAGTAGGTGTAAGAGCCTGAAATTTGAGGACAGTTTTTGTCTCAAAATGGCTGACTCTACAAAAGAGTTGGAGTAAAATATGAAAATGTAATATAAATATAAAAGTCTGTATATTTACCAAGACAGTGCAGCGACTGACTAAATGCATTAAAACTATTTTGTCTCTCAGCTATGAATTATAAATGAAGTGGGTGTTAAGATACTTGTTGTAGAGAAGCGAAAAAAAAATGTTAATTGATTAAAATTACACCATTAGTGATGAAGTCATTATCTAAATGATTCATTGTACCCAACGAGAGTAGGAATATATATATATATATATTAAAGCTAATTTAGTATAAAGTGTTATAGAAAGTGAAGTGGTGCGCTTTAGTAGTAAGAATGATAACGCCAAAATTATTAGACTTCGCCAGCGAAGCTTTCGTATTCATCGACTCGTTGTCCCAGCGTCATAATAGTGTCAATTCGATCAAGTACTTTTGGTTAAAGAAAAACGCATTTCCCCAAAACGGGGATGGTGATTTGCGATGAGTTTTTTGCCAGTCTTCTTAGCCTTGCGTAAAATGAAATTGTTTCAATGCAGACATAAAACCAGGTTGTTTCTCGAAAAGTCGCAAAGAAGTAGTTTTTATAGTACGTTGCTAGAAGTTATAGGTTTCACATTCATTCCACAAAGAACCAACATTTCAGTAAAGGCCACACACACATTCTCTGTCTACCAAATTCACTCACAAGACATTGGTTAGCCCGAGGCTATTTGTAGAAGACACTTTCCGAATGTGTTGCGTAATCGTACCGAATTCGGAACCGACTGTGACGCGAACTTCTCAACCAGAGAGACATATATAAATGAGTGTTCATTTTTGTTGTTGTTGTTTTCCCCTCAACGGAAGTAGTAAAATGTAACCGGAAATTGAAATCATGTCAGTTTCTCGACTTGATAGAACTTTTCTCTAGTTTTATTGCTAAAAAAAATTAGGAACAGATCTAGGCGTAGGCGTTAATGCCCGCCAAAGTTCAAGGCCACAAATAAATTGGAGAAAATATTCTGAACTTCAGTGAACTCAACAATTATTTGTCTGCCAGGAAAAGTGAAGCAAAATAGATTAGAGTGTAAAAACATACCTTTAACTGTAAATTGAATATTTTGTTTTTAATTTAACGTTACGATATGAAGAGACACCAGTAAATTGTTAAATAATTGACTGCAACTGCAGTCAGAGTGTAAGTGCGAAATAGTCCACACACCACATTAACGCTACCTGTACGTCCATTAACATACCAAATTACGCCCACATAACTAGGTCAGAGCAGAGTAAGATCTGTGCCAAACATCTGGTTGGAATAGCTGATATTAAAAAGAAAAATGGTAGTAGCAGGAATGCCTTAATTTTCACAAGATGTGTATTTTTTTGTGAACTAGAATAGTTTCGTCCTGAAGAATCACGAAGGAAAGACAGATGGAGTGATTGCTTTTAAAGGTGGACGATAGATCAACGGATGTTTCACGCAAGAAATTCACTGACCTTTAAACAGTAGCGTTTTATTTATTTATTTATTTACTTATGTATTCAATTATGACTTTACAAGTTTGATCTCTGAACAGTTTGGTTAGTTCTACAAAATTTCAATATGAAACTTTTAAATGTTAAAATAATAAAGTTATGTTAACGCATTTTATGACTGTGAGCTACAGAATCGTTAGAGCGTTGGAAAAAATACTGCTTGCGCCATTTGTTCCCATTCTTTAAGTTCTGCGTTCAAACCTCAGTGAGGTCAGCTTTGCCTTTCACCCTTTCGAGGTCGATAAAATACAGTACTTGAGTCAATGTAACCGACTAACCTGCTTCCTTTTAAAATTGCTGAACTTGTGTCAAAATGTTAAACGAAGGCAGAGAGGTAGCAGAATCGCTAGTGTGTCAAACAAACTCCTTAGCGGCTTTTTATCGGACTATTTACGTTCTGATTTCAAGTTTCACCGAAGTCGACTTCGCTTTCATCCTGACGGGGGACAATAAAATAACGAAGCTAACGAACGGATTAGTCGAACTGGGTCGACTAATCCGTTCTCCTGAAATTTCTGACCTTGTACCAAAATTCGAAGCCATTATTTTGAAGCACTTTATTTTATCGAATCCCCAGAAGATGAAAAGTAAAGTACCTGTCTAGCGCTGGGGGAAGGGGTCCATCTAACGGACTAGATCTCTCCTTTGCAAAATTGCTGGCCTTGTACACAAATTAGAAAGCCTTATTTTAAGTTTACTTGATGATCGTCACAATGAATACGAAAATTATAAATTTTGAACTTTGAGAAGTTTACAAAATACAATAAGATGAAAACGTAATGTGAGTGAAGATTTTGTTTTATAGGGTTTAGCTTTTCGAAACTTAGATTAGGGGTGGGAGTAACGGTCAAATACGTTATTTTCGGTCAGTTCTACTTAATCGGAGAAATGTAGAGGGGAAGGGCACATGCTGTAATGTCCCCTTTTCCTCTAAAGTATTTCAGCTTTCATCGAAGGAGGTCTTTCACTATATTTTCATTGTTTTAGTCGAAGGAAGGCCAGCATGCTACCAACAACCATGATCTCTCAGCAGGGCTATCCATGAGTGGTGCGAAAGAAGGAAACATACGTCAAGGGTTGCCGAGGAAAGAAGTGGCCTCACAAAAGCCAGTTCTCTCGTCTTAAAACGGAGATTTGGAACATTTGAGAAACGGACACAAAGCAGAAGGAAATTACAAGAAAAAGGAGAAAAAAAAAGAGTCCGGGCGGAAGAGGAGAGGCGGAAGTGGAGAGGCGGAAAGAGTTATTCTTGAAAAATTTATAGTGAGAAAAAAAACCAAGCAGAGGGGAAAAATATTATAAATGCAATGACGGTGTTTTGTGACTGAGATGTATGGCTAGTTCTTTGTTTGGCCGCCAGGGGATAGGGTTAGATGCTGTCGAGTACAAGTTTTCAACATGAAACGACGATAAAAAAAATTCATCGGCGCAGGCGAGGTTGTGTAGTTAAGAAGCTTGCTTTGCAACCATGTGGTTTCGAGTTCAGTCCCACTGCGCGGTACCTTAGGCAAGTGTCTTCTACTATAGCCCCGAGACCAATTAATTCCTTGTGGGAGTAAATTTGGTAGACAAACTGGAAGCCCGTCGTGTGTGTGTGTGTGTGTGTGTGTGTGTAAAAGAAAGTGGTAACGTTATTAGGTTTTTCTCCCCTCGACATCCCTCCCCCAATTTGTAATCTTTATATCAATTTGCATCGACTAATCCACTCACTGTTGAGTATGAGATTACCGATTAATAGGTTGAAATCTTGATGCAGTTTCGTTCCCAGATCAAATCCCTTCATTTAAAAATTGAAATATAAATAGGGGTGGAATGCATGAATGTTCTAAATTCTCATATTTTGAAAACAGGGATCTCCAGAGCTGATGTAGTAGTCGGAAGCAGTTATGGGTGGGTGGGGTGTGGGAGTAACCGGTGTCAAAAGTAATTGAAGCTAAAGCAATTTAGACTCCTACTAAATGTAAAACCTGTAAAAGGCTTGTTAAAGTTTCCAATTTCACAGATTCTAATTCGAAACATAACCAAAATCAGATTCCGGGGATTCTATAAAAGGAGAATCTGATAAAAGTCAAACCCTAATTTTAGATTAGGTTCTTCGATTTCACTTTTTATTCTATAGCTAGAATGGTTATTAAATTCTGTAAAGATAACATTCTACATCTTTCACAATTATCAGCTTCTTTCGTGTTAAGATTTAACCCTTTAACATTCAAACCAGCCATATCCGACCCAAATATTTTACCTATTTTATGTTGAAACCAACAAGATCTGGTCTCTTACACCTACCCTACAATGTCATTCTAAAAATATTCAGTCATATCATTGAAATCTCAAAGCTACAAGATAATGTATGATAAATTTAAAACAATGTGAATAAATAAGCATTACATTGGACAGAGTAATCTGAATGCTAAAGGGTTAATTGGTTTCAGAATTACTCTCACCATAGATAGGTGCACGGCCTCTCATCGTAGACAGCTAGAGGTGCGCAGTCTCTCCCTCCGTAAACAGTTAAGGTTCATAGTCTCTCCCTCTCTGTGCAGCTATAGAGGTGCACAGTTGCTACTGGAATGCCAAAACATGGGCAAAATTAGGCCGGCCGAGTCATGTTCCATCTACAAAGATATTGTTTAAAAAGACTGGGTGTTACATGAACTGCGACCACGCTGGGGCACAACGTTAAAGGGTTTAGTCGAACATAACCACCAATAGTTATTTTGAAGTCAGGTGCTTATTCTTATCCGTCTCTTTTTCCAAACTGGAAATGTAAACTAGAGACGTAAACAAACCAACACCGGTTGTAGAATGATGGTATGGAAGGACAAACATAGCACACACACACACACACACACACACACACACACACACACATACGACGGGCTTCCTTGCAATTTACGCCAACCAAATTTACTCGCAAGGCCTTCTTCAACCCGGAGGCTATGGTAGAAGATACTCACTCAAGGGGTCACGCAGTAGGAAGGAACCGGAAACCACGCAGCTGCAAAGGGAACTTCTTAACCACACAGACATGCCACTAATATATATATACACACATACTCGCACGATGAGTTTCTTTCAGTTTCTGGCTACCAAATCCACTCACAAGGCTTTGGTCGGCCCGGGGCTATAGTAGAAGACGCTTACCCAATGTGCCACGCAGTTGGACTGAACTCTGAACCGTGTGGTTGGGAAGCAAGCTTTTTACCACACAGCCACGCCGAAAGTCCGGAGATAGTCTACGCCAGGTGGATATGTGTGGATGTGGGTGTATATAGATTAAGGCATGGCTGTGTGATAACAAGTCCGCTTCACAACAACGTGGTTACGGGTTCAGTTTCACTGCGTGGTCCCCTTACACAAGTATATTTGTTAGATGGAAACAGAAATAGGTGACAGAGAAAGAGAGAGAGGGGGGAGTTATTATTTTCTGTTGTTTTTACGAGTGTTCGCTGGCTGTAAACAATGGCCTCGCTGTTCATGCAAACATTGCATTGTTCTCATGCAGTCTCCGGAAGCATGTTCGACATTTTTGACATGCCTCCATGATATGCTGCACGATCTTTGTATCTACACGCTGATGTTTATTTCCAATTTACACATTAAACCATATCAGAGATGTTTGTATTAACTGGCTTGGAAACGGGTATGGGTTGGCGCCAGGAAGTGCAGCCAGCCATGCAGACCTCTGCTCCAACACACTCTCTCGTCTGAACCATGAAAAATAAACGACTAAACGGTGATGACGAAATTTATGTATGTACATATGTATATAATATAATAATATATACATATGTATGTACATATGTATATAATATAATAATATATACATACATAAACACACACACACACGGAAAACGTTGCAGTTTATTTCATGAATTAATTATTGATTTTACTTGATTAACTTCAGTATATTTTAGTGGCAGCTGTTGTTAGTATTTATTCTATCGATTCCGTAGATTTTTTCTTCTCTCGAGATAACTTGTGCAGCGTATTGCCTTTCCATGTCCGAATGTACGCGAATGTGTTAAATGTGACTATATATAACCATCTTTTATCTTTTGTTTCAATCATTGGACTACGACCATGCTGGGGCACTCGACTTTTTTAAAAAGTTTTACACTTATGCTATCAGTCTCTTTTGCCGAGCCATAAAGTTATAAACAAACCGACACCGGTTGTCAATCAGTGGCGGGGGACAAACGCAAAGCCACACACCCCCACACACACATTTATATACGAACGGGTTTCTTCGGTTTCCGCCTATCAAATCCACTCATACGGCTTTGGTCGGTCGGGAACTATACTAGCAGAAGATACTTGCTCAAGGTACCACGCAGTGGGACAGAACGCAAGACCATATTAGGAAGCAAGCTTGTTAACCACCCAGCCCCATACCTGCACCTATATTTAATGATTAGACATAAATGCTCTATATTCAATGGGAAGGGGGGGCGGTCTTGTAGCATTCATGCCTTTCCTAATACTCCGACTGCGTTAAATCTTATTGCACGGAATTTCCCAGCGTGGTGTTATAATTTTTCCGGTAGGAATAATTTAAACACAATAATTGCCATTTTCTATTTCGTCTAAAATATAGCGTGCTGTGTTCTCTTTTTCTGATGTCATCAATTAATACCTGCATTTAAATACTACTTTACACGACTGTCATTCATGCGATTTATTTAAATTAATCCTGCTACTAATTAACTAGTCTCAGTCTTCATTAGTATTATTACTATTTTTACTTTTATTTTTATTTTTGGCTGGAAACATTTCTCATTCGAAACAAAATGGCGGAGTTTCTAAAATTAAAACGACTCAAATCCACAGTTGATATTGCAGAAGAAGGTCTTATTATGAAGTAAAGGAAGGAGATAATGATTTGACCTCAAGGCAAGTTATCAGGTTTTGGCTTCTCTGCGTTGACAACTATCGTGCTTGCATGAGCTGCCGTAGGTTTTATTAAATGACACCGATTCTAACTTATGGAGAAGATTCAGAAAAGCCAATTCAGCCACAACAGATTAGGGATATTAATTTTGCATCAGTTGGCTGTATTTAGTAACTTATATGCACACACACACACGTGTATGCATGAAGAAAGAGAGAAAAAAATCGCAATTCAAACACATTGACATATATAATCTCTACATTATATATACATGCGCATACACTCATATACATACACGTCTTTGATAGATATAATTTGTAGAACAGAAACAGCTAACGGTTGATTAGAAATACTTTCTCTTGACTAAAACAAATTGCAAGATTATCGCTTAATTTCAGGTTCAACAGTTGACATTGTAACTGCATCATTATTCCATTGATACAGGTTTTCGTAGGATCGACATTCAAATTATATAAACACCTCAGGCTTCAGCATTCAGTCTTAGAGTTCCTTCAACTCAGAACCATTATACGCAGCTGAAACACTTCCAATCAATCACGCAATTACCTCGTAGCAAATAATGGTTTCTGATTTAGGCACAAGGCCAGCCATTTCGGGGGAGGGGGTAAGTTAATTACATCGACCCCAGTGTTAAACTGGTACTTATTTTATCGACCCCAAAAGGATGGATGGTAAAGTCGACCTCGGCAGAATTTGATCTCAGAACGTAAAGTCGGAAGAAATGCCGCTAAGCATTTTACCCAACGTGCTAACGAACGATTGTGCCAGCTCGCCGCCTTGAACCTCGTAACAAATAATTCTTTCTATACTTGGCACGAAGGCCCGAAATTTTGGGGGAGGGGTTTAGTCGATTACATCAACCCCAGTTCGTAACTGGTACTCACTTTATCGACCCCGGAAGGATGAAAGGCAAA
>JAOPUL010003537.1:12063083-12075780 GCA_027564515.1 Octopus rubescens | reverse complement strand
CTCAGAACGTTGAGACGGACTAAATGTCGCTAAACATTTTGCCCGGCGTGCTAACGATTCTGCCAGCTCGCCGCCCTAACCTCGTAACAAATAATGATAAACAATGATGGTTTCAAATATTTTGGCACAAGGCCTGTAATTACATCGACCTCAGTGCTAAACTGGTACTTATCCCGAAGGGGGCAAAAGCAAAGTCGACCCGCCGAGAAGAGGTTTTCGCCAGTTAATACAGGAAATTCTTTGAGCAGGGAATAATGGATCTGCCTACACAAGATGACAGAAGATACTGAAACAAAACAGTAATTCTAAATAATGGATCTGCCCACACAAGATGACAGAAGATACTGAAACAAAACGGTAATTCTATCAAGGATTGAAGAAATCGTGTTTGAAACTTGTCTTATTTTCGCTTAAAAAACGAACGAAATTTTTGCCCAATCTAATAGCATTCACCATAGCTACTGGTTAAACTTGAATCAGTTTATCAGTGATAATTTAATCTAATTTAATAAAATCCGTGCCTAATCCGATGAAACCCATGGTATTAGCTAAAGATGGTTTACAAAACTGAGAGAATTTTTTTAATAATCTTTTAATTTAATGTGTTACATTACCCTGCCAAGAAAGTTATTGCACGCCATTTGTATGTCTATGTGTGTATATACACACACACACACATCTATATATGGCGCAGGGGGAGGTATTTTTATAAGGAATAAGTTGACAGTGATATCGAAGTTTCAGCTCAGTTTTGTTTGTAAGAATGACGAATGCAACTTCGAAGTCACTTTCAACCTTTTCCACATGAAAAAAATAAATGTAATATTCTAATGTATTAAGTGATTCTTCAATTCATTATTTTGGCTGTCTCTATATATCGATACAGAAAAACAAACATGTATACATAAATGTATGCGTGTGTGTATATATATATATATACTCAAATGTATACAAATACATATATATTCATGTACAAATACATATACACACACAAACGTGTATGTATGTGGGTTCAGATAAATATAATAGGTGAAATGAAATAAAATCCATTAAGACATTTTTTTTAAAAATGTATATGGTATTCATTTTATTTTTATGTGCGATTGGAGGAACTATACATTCCAATCAATATGAAAATAAACAGTCTCACAACTGTAAATATATAGCAGCGACATTAAACAGAGTTTAATGCAAGAAACATCATGTCGGCAGCGTTACTACCGCAACACAGTCACTGCCGCTCTCCAAACATAAGACATTCATATAGGCAAATACCAGGATATTGCAATATCTTTTTTTAATTTCTTGTAGCAAAAACTGATATTTACTTGAATCGCTCAAAAACATATCTAAAGAACGCTACATAAATATGACACTATCTGAATCTCATTATGTCTTTAAATAGTTCATCCAATTTTTACCACAATTATTTACTTTGACAAGAACCGCAGCAACAATAACGATAAGAATAACGTAAGCAACTTAAAGGATATTATGCATATCTGTAAACATAGCATGGCAGCCATGTTAGATTTTTCTCTAGTTTTTTTTTTTTTATCTCTTGCTGAAACCTGAATATTTGATAGGTTTATTATATAACTTATGCAAAGTTATTGGTGATTTATCATTAATATAAACGATAATAAATCACACAGAAATGGAAAAGCGTGGATAGAATTATTGAACTGACATAAACGTTCGCTTAAACACACACACACACACACACAGGCATTTATGTACGCACAGCACGTAATAGAAACAAAGCGATAACAACTTTTCAGTTATGACAACATTAGAAATATTAGCCCTAAAATGAACTTTAAAAAAATATTAAAAAACCCGAAATATCCGTTCTTGAACGTTAAGAGACGAAGACAGAGATGAACTCAGAATCCGACTTAATAGTTTCTTATATGGATTATAAGTCGGGTTATAACCATCGAGTGGCGAATAATGTTAGGTATATAATTACGCCGTTGTGGCGAAAATACAAATAATAGGCTTTTATATATTAATTACCAGCCTACTGTGAAGGCGCATGGCTCACTGGTTAGAGGGTCGTGCTTACAATCGTGAGGTTGTGAGTTCGATTCCCGGACTGGACTGTGTTGTATTCTTGAGCAAGACACTTTATTTTTCACGTTGTTCCAGTTAACTCAGCAACAGTGAAGTCGCAACTCACTTCTACAGCTAAGCTGTCTTTCCCTTGGACAACATCGGTGACGCGGAGAGGGGGAGACTGGTATGCATGGGTGACCGCTGGTCTTCCCACAAACAACCTTGCCCTGACTAGTGCCTAGGAGGGAAGCTTTTTAGGTGCAAACCCATGGTCATTCATAACCAAAGGGGGAGGGGTCTTTACCAGCCTATTACCCATCACGTGATGGATTACTGTTAGTAATGTACTTTTACTATATTGTAGCTAATATCACATGATGCTACGCAGGTACAATAAATACAATTTTTTTTAATTTATTAAAAAAAATATCATGGTATTATGAAAATATTGAAATGAATACTGTATTGCAAAATAATATTTATGATATTAAAACAGATATTTTATCTTTTACTTGTTTCAGTCTTCAGATTGCGGCCATGCTAGGGCACCACCTTGAATTTTTAGTCGAATTAGTTATTTTTTTAAAGCCTGGTACTTATTCTATCGCTCTCTTTTGCCGAACCGCTAAGTTGTGTATATTTGTAATAAATACATGTTTTCAATTCAAAATATCAAGCTTGTGGTTGCTAGTGGATGATTGCTACAGGTGACGCGCAAATACGCAGATATCTAGATTTAGCAATTCCATCACCGCTTTTCGTCTGCTTCTGTGCTTTCTTTGCACTATACATCTACACGAAATGCTTTCCTGGAGACTAATACCGCAGTTGTGTGTCTTTTTACAATAAAGTCTACTTTAAATAATATATACAGACCGCTAAAACAAATTAAGTATTAATTTATTGTAGATGTATCATTTACCTGATACTGTCAATAATATTTCTCGTACGTCAGGTTACACTTTACTTAATAATACGAGGATTATGTTCCTTTAGGCAACGGACAAACACAGAGAGGTGGTAGAGGAACGCATTTCCGATTTAATTAATAGATCTTAAGGCTGATGACAGTGTAATTTAACTGACAATAAAACCCTTGAAGCTGTGTATCAGAACATGTGTGCACCTCATTAAACAGACGAGAATGTGTTCCGTATCTTCTATCGGTCTCTTTGCTGAACCTCTCAGTTACGGGAACGTAAACAAACATCAGTTATCCAGCAGGGAGGGGGGAGGACAAACACAAAGATACACATACACACCTATCTGTGTGTGTGTGTATATTCGACGGGTTTCCATACAGTTTCCGCCTACCACTGATTATTTTCATTTAAAAATTTACCTAGTGTTAATTTTATTGATGTGGATAACGGGGTTTCCTACCATATTCAGAGATATGTAAACCTAGAAACTGCGCTGGAAGTTCGAACAGGACGTCATTCAATAACAAATGCTTTTTCTATAGAACTTAGTGCCAAATACATAGAGTATACTTATAGATAATTTGCGAAATTTAAATTAAAAACGAGCTAAGAGGTTATTCAGGATGGCTAGTGACATGCATTTGAACAATATAAACAAATACAGGTACATCAAATATCATACAACATAAACTCTTGATTTATTAAAATTATCTCCATTTCTAGAGAATATATATTGGTGCTCCAGCATGACCGAAGTCGCATGGCTGAAACGAATAAAAGAATATATATATATACGAATGTCTTAATATGTTCCAGCTGTTTTACGAGCTTCTGATAATTTATTATTCACCTGGCAGACATCAACACATACCAGCAAATTTTTTTGCAGAATTGCATCAACAAGAACCACAGTCCTTGTTTAGTTTAAGCGATCCGGGAGTAGCTTTGACTGAAGAGACAAAATGAAGTTGAAACACCAGTGTTTCAAAGTCTGCCCATGTCACTGAATCGAGTATGTTGTCCAAACCGGTTAGCTTATTCAAATCAAAATATGCCGGTATGGGTTAAGAATAAATATGACCATCACCGTCGTGAAGATTATTCTACAACAAAAATATTATTCGATCCAGATTTTCCGCAAACACTAGATTGGTTTTCTGCAATTATTAATTACACTCTCCTTCCGGGGTCGATAAAATAAATACCATTTTAACATTGGGGTCGATGTAATTGACTAAACCTTTCTCCCGAAATGTCTGGCCTTGTGCCAAAATTCGAAACCGAGCTGGCAGAATCGTTAGCACGCCTGGAAAAATGCTTAGCGGTATTTTTTTCCGACTTTACGTTCTGAGTTCAAATGCCGCCGAGGTTGACTTTGCCTTTCATCCTTCCGGGATCGATAAAATAAGTATCAGTTTAACACTGGGGTCGATGTGATCAACCTGCCCCTCCAAAAAAAAAAATCTCAGACCTTGTGTCCATAATAGAAAGAATTATTATTATTATTTTAAAATTGAAATAATATTAACAAAATTCTATTTTGAGTAAACCCAATAATTTAAGTTATCTAATCTTGATTATCACATAACAAACAATATCACATTATTTCGAATTTACTGTTACTCGAGTTCAATACAAGTCTCGATGTAATTACGTTTGTTACTATCCTTTTAAAGTTATTGATTAAAATATTTTATCAGTCTTTACTACTATTTACATACCTCAGAACGAGTTCGATTATTCAAACTTTTCCAACGTTTATATTTGAGAAAACTTCAGAAACTATCAGATCTATCATATTGTTTTCCTAAGAATAAGACAAAATCAATCGAATGATGACATTGATCCTGAGGCAGCTGATTGTAACATTTGCTTTGTAATCGAACACAGAATATTCCAAGTTTCTTTACTCGTGTTCTTCGAAACACGCCGCTTCGTCTTTGTTTTTGTTCCTTCCGAGATTCTATTTACAGCTTCACATCTTCCAAACTATATTTACACAGTTATATTTGCGCTCACGTATACGCGCGTGTACATACAGTTATATTTACAAGTATGTATAGTCACACGAGTGTACCTGTATGAAAACGTGAATTCTCATGTTCAAATGTTTCTTTTTGTTTATGTATACGTATGTGTTCGATATTGTACACAAATGTTGAGACTAGAGTGTCAGCTGATTCAAATGAGACACACAATGGAGTCCGGTATCGAACTCTCGAATGGTGTTACTACTACACACGCGCTGACATTCTATATCGCATCCATAATGGTCACGCAACTGATAAGCATTCCATTACTAACGAACGCGCCCCAGCCTCTGCTTTACAGACGTGCTATTTCCTCTCTCTCTCTCTCGCTCACTCACTACTATAATGGTTTCTGTTACTCGGAGCTGCATGGTCACATACCTTGTCCCGTCCAACACCACCTTAACCCATACAAACCGTTAGGCCCAATTCTTCATACCCAGAACCTCGGTTTTCAAGAATTTCCTGCAGGTGTTGATCTACAATACTTTAAACAGAACATTAATGCCATCACTCGCACCAGTCTACGAAAGTCCTCAACAGTCATAGACTCTGTCCTTTCCACTAGACTCAAGTAAAAATAACATTCTAAATACTAATATTGATTTCGAATTTTGGCACAAGACCAGCGATTCTGGGGAGGGGTAAGTCGATTACACCAACCTCAGTGTTCAACTGGTACTTATTTTATCGATCCCGAAAGAATGAAAGGCAAAGTCGACCTCGTCCGAATTTGAAATTAGAACGCAAAGACGGACAAAATGCCGCTAAACATTTTTCCCGGCGTACTAACGATTCTGCCAGCTCGCTACCTTAATAATAATAATGGTTTCAGATTTAGGCACAAAACCTGCCATTTTGAGGGAGGGGTTAGTCGATTACATTGACCTCAGTGTTAAACTGGTACTTATTTTATCGACCGCGGAAGGATGAAAGGCAAAGTCGACCCTGGCGGCATTTGAACTCAAAACGTAAAGTCAAAAGAAATGCCGCTAAGTATTTTTTCTGGTGTACTAACGAATCTGCCAGCTCGATGCTTCGTTCATGCCTGTGGGTTTTGATAAAAAGGGATCTTGCAAACAAATAGGAATTCTTCTTTTAACTTTCTAAATAATATTTAGCAACTGTAGGATGATTAGACCCTTGCCAACTCTGATCTTGCAAACCTGTTCCCGCAGCGATCGCCTCAACGTTTTTTTTTTCTTTTTGTTTCAGAATATATTCAAATAGAACTACATTATACTCTGTGTCTTTTCTCACTTAAGTCAGTACTCTGTGATATGAGGGAATTATAGTTATTATTTCTAACATATTTCTAGTGCTAAGTTGGATTGCTTCCACTTCAACAACTTTATGAAAGTTAGTTTGCTACTGTTTCAGCTGAGCGATGATTATCGCTTTTTAAATTTCATATGCAATTACTAAAAATAGTGCTGTTGCTTGCAGATTTCCAAGAGGTCAATCACAATGTCACTGCATCTGTGACTGCGTAAGTTAATAAGAATAACGACTTTCGATCTTGAAATTTTTTTGGGTTTTTTTTTACCGATATACAAATTTATGCAGACGTGGGCGATCTTTGGTTTTAGATACAAATAACTGCAGGATTGCTAATGAAACCAAAACAATGTGAGAAAATACAAAAATAACGATGGATATCCCGAGCAAGCGAATTAATTTGTAAATGCTTTAAAGTAACTTATTAAAATTCCTTATTTATCATAAGGCGGTGAGCTGTCAAAATCGTTAGCAAGCCGGGCAAAATGCTTAGCGACATTTCGTCCATCTTTACATTCAGAGTTCAAATTCTGTCAAAGTTGACTTTCCTTTCATCCTTCTGTGGTCGATAAAATAAGTATCAGTTGAGTACTGAGATCGATGTAATCGACTAATCCCCTCCCCATAAAATTTCAAGCCCAGCGCCTATAGTGGAAAACATTATTACAGATTTCTCTTTTTAATTGCTGAACAGCGTAATTTTATTTTTAAGTTATTGCACGAAAAACTCAAATAATAAAGCAATTTTTATTAAAAAATATTTGAAAGTAATTGCAAATCGAAAAATTCGTTTCAACATACAAACACAGTACGATACGATCCAGCACACACACAATACCAACCAAGTTCCACACATCAAAAATCTATGGCAAAAAAAAAATAAATAAATAGTCGATCAATGATTCGTACAACGAGATCGAACTCTGGATTTGAAGGGACACTCTGAACCACGAAAACATATCAAATAAAGTTTCTTGCAAAATACAAACACAGTACGATACGATCCAATACACACACACACACAATGTCAACCAAGTTCGATACATCAAAAATCTATGGTAAAAATAAATAAATAGTCGATCAATGATTCGTACAACGAGATCGAACTCTGAACTTTGAGAAGTGAAACTCTGAACCACGAAAACGTCGAATAAAGTTTCTTGCAAAATAAAAATCAGTTTGGTTTTCCTACTTTGACAGTCCATCTTCTATTTTAAACTTTGTAATTCGACATTTAACCTTATCTTTCTCTATCTTGTCTAGTTAATCATTTGACAGCTTGTTCCACCAATGTGCCATGATGGACATATTTTACGAAAACTGGACAAACTAGTCTAACCAGAAACTGAATAGTTCTAAAAATACCAAGAAAATAGAAGAAATACTAAATACATTCGCAACAAGAGTAAAAGATTTCATGCTTTGAATATTTATTTAATTGCATGAATCTATGGAATTATCTTCCACATTGTTCCTTAGTAACGCGTCTTAACAGCTGTACAATACCGAGACTCTTATCCAGCTTCTAGAAATCCGAGAGTACCGTGCAATATACTGTACCCTGAGAACAATCGCAGAACCACCCTTGAGGAGAAACGGAGGAGGACGAGGAAGAACCGCATCGTCACCGCACCAACCCCTGAATTGACTTTCCTCTGTAGCCGAGTTTGTTTGTCACATATCGGACTCAACAGTCACCAGCGAACCTGCGCCAGAAGTGGACAACACCCTTAATCTTCGTTTGCGAAATCAAGCCAAGAGAGACTTTACCCTGTATTGAGTAAACAGGCTGTCTTTGAAGTTGGTAGCTTTGCATACGCAGTGTTAAAGAAAAATTGAAGAACAAACCTATTTTTAAGTGGAATGACGACGGTTATAAATACCCTTCTTTAGAATTGTATTAATTTTGTATCTGAATCTATTAAATAAAATCATGTTTTTTACATTTCTTTGTTTAATTTTCCTCCTACAAATATTATACTGTGTACATGGTGTGCAGTATGATATAGTTTAATAATTTTAAGTGGAGTAATAAACGTTCTTTCTACTATAAGCACAAGGCCTAAAATTGGGAGGGAGGGAGGTTACTCGATTAAATCGATCCTCAGTGTCCAGCTGGTACTTATTTCATCGACCCCGAAAGAATGAAAGGCAAAGTCGATCTTGGCGGAATTTAAACTCAGAAAGTAAAGACGGACGAAATGCCGCTAAGCATTTTGTCCGGTGTGCTAACGATTCTGCCAGCTCGCCGCCTTGGCTGAATAAATATCAAACAGATCCTGCTTTAGAAGTGGATTAATTTGAATCTGTTAAATACAATTTAGGCTCTTATAATTTATTTTAGATTTTAAGTATATATTTAGACTGCCTCCAGAAATCCGGGACATGTCCGGTCCCAAGCTTGCCAGAGAATTGGTCCGGTACTGTATTTCATATCGCCAATATTTTCAGTCTGACCTTTGACATATGCAGAAGCGCGCAGCCGTACACAGGCCGAGACATCGAGAATAATGAGTCAATTATCGTTTCTGCTAATATTTTTAAAAACTAATTGAAATAATTATAAATAACGAGCTAATGATAACTCGTTAACAGTGCCAACCTGTCCGCATTTGTTCTTGAAAGCCAGAACCATTCGAGACAAACTTTTCTAATTTAATAGTCCCCTGATGTAGTGAAGTATAACGGAAAGAAAGCGGTTGCACAAAATAGCATTGAAACGTAGAAAGGTTAGTGCAAAGAAAGTATTTTATGACCTGCGCTAAAACTTCTCCCCAAACAAATTAATTATCATTTCTCTTAGCTTCTAAATTCAAAACTTATTTACACTATATACGTCACATTGTCTTCCATATTTTATTTCATTTATTTATTCAGTTTTTCACTATATAGGTTTCAAGTTTTGGCACAAGGCCAGAAATTTCGGGGGACGGAGTAAGTCGATTACATTGACTCCAGTGGTCAACTGCTACTTATTTTATCGACCTTCGAAAAGGATGAAAGGCAAAGTCGACCTCGGCTGAATTTGAACTGAGAACGTAAAGACGAACGAAATACCGCTAAGCATTTTTCCCGGTGCACTAACGATTCTGCCAGCTCACCGCCTTGGATTTTCACCAAATTAGAACTGGTTCTAAGATACTTCGTAACATATCTCTCTCTCATCTCTCTCTCTCTGTTATTTTTTGTGTCTTTTTGCCTAGTTTTGGAAGAAGAGGCTATGCCCTTGATTGGCTGACCGTCAGAGATGTTAAAAATTGTTGACGGGATATGAGAGTAAAACTCTTAACGTTCCTCTTATCAAAAATAATCTTGTTTAATCCTCAATTAATTGCAGATGTAGCATTTACCTAATACTTGCAACATTATCTGTCGTATGAAAGGTTACACTCTAGATGATAACATTAGAGTTATGTCCCTTTTTGGAGACGGATAGAGACACACTGCCGATTTTATGAATAGATCTTAAGATTAATAACATTAGTGTCAGTAAACTATCAATGAAGATACTCAACTTGTGTAGCAGGACAGAAAATGTGTGTATGGGCGGGAAAGTGTTTCCTATCTTCTGAGAAGACGGTTAATTGTGAGCGACAAACGAACACAATAGTCGTTTTAGGCTAATTTTTAAAATAATTGCCAACGGAAACACTGATTATTTTTATATAAAACTTTCCCAATGTTATTAGGTGGGGAGAGGGGGGCAGTTTCTCGCCGTATTCGGAGATATGCAAAGCCAAGAAGCTGCACTGAAAGTTCGAACAGGATCTGGGAATGTACAGAGAAAATATTTGCAGAGACGGGATTCTAGAGGGTTAATGTTTTTCGGCGAAAGGACCGCGGGGGACAAAATTACCGATGAGGTGTGTGTGTGTGTGTGTGTGTGTGTGTGTGTGTGTGTGTGTGTGTGTGTGTGTGTGTGAGAGAGAGAGAGAAGGGGGAAGAAAAGAACAGAGAAAGAGAGCACGTCTGTAGACAAGAGGCTGGAGCCTTTTTATGGGGAGGGGGGGGCTCATGCCAATCAGCCGAGTGGCCTCTCTTTAACAGTCTGAAGCGGCTATACTTGTTCATGGTGTGGGGGGGGGCAATATTTTATTTTGGGGTCTCGTTTGTTGAAGGATGTGATGTTATCTGACCCTGAAAGGCAATACTATTCTTTCGGATACTGAGAGGAAAATACCCTGTTTATTAGAAGAGAATGGAAAATATCATGTATTTAGTTTTAATGAATAAATCATTAGTGGATGGTGTACGACTGGCGTTTAAAGAAGATATTTTATAGACGCAGTCTTTTAAAATGACATGCATTCCTAAATGGACAGCAATTGCATAAATCTATCAGTGTAAACATTTATACACGTTTCACATGTACTATATGTAAATTTGACGAATTTATCGATCTTTTAGCCTCTTTTAACTTTTTGTGAGCGCAATATATCCTGGGGGGTTAAGCAGCGAATCAAATGGGGTATATTTCCGTAAATATATTAGAAAAAAAACTTGTGCGTTTGATCTTTCAGATTGCAACTTGAATAACTAATCTTCGATACTCTGCCCATAACATTAAGGAGAAGAAAAAAAAAATTGGTAGATTTATTTATTTACTGCACCAATACTCTCCGAGATGTAAGATTATCAAAAACAGCATTATGTAAGGAAAACCGTAAAAAATAGAAAACATACTTTTAAAATTTATATGAGGAAATAAAAAAAGAAAAAAAAGAAAAAAAAAAAAGCTCATAGAATTTCTGAAATAATAAACAATCTGTTCTTGTCTTGCTGCTGTCATTGATATTATTGACAGGTCTCATAATCTTCTTTCATTTTGGTCGTACCTGTTAAAAATATCAATATTGCTACAAGCTAACTCTGACATTTATTGCAAATGAATCAAGAATAAATGTAACTCTCTTGTCAGTAATAACATCAGCTTCATAACAGCACTCTGTTTTGGGCAGATATAAGTAGAATCAGTTTGGCTAAGCCTATTCTACAGCAATATAAAATAGAGCCGTGGAAAAGACGAAATAATATTTTCGATATATATATATATATTTATATATATTAAGCGTTTCAGAAACTGAATGCGAAACAGTAACACAAAATATACCGAATCTTAGATTACACAAAGGAAAATTTAAGCTCCTTAATTCTGGTTTTCAATAATAAAATTGTTGACTTCATGAAGTCATATATTAAGGAGAGTTGCTCAGTAATAACCGTCTTTGGCTTATTTCATAATTATGTTCGTGGCAACTTCGGTAAAAATACTCGGTAAACAACCAATTTAATAGAAAGCGTCGGCTATATTTCCAACTTCATCTCTTGGTATCGTTGATGATGGAGACAGCGATGGTGCCTCTGCATCGAGATGCTTCTTCTTGTAGAAGGAAAGTTTAAATGAAAAGTTACAATTTACGAATTTCCGTAACACACAATGGATTGAGGTTTGATTACTATTCGGCAAATTGGTTTGACATCGTCTCATGATGTTTAATATTATTAACATTTGAAAAGTGTTATTGTTCGAGTTACATGCAAGCCACACTCTTGCCTTTTCCGCATATATTACTCACTTTCACACACACACACATACACATACCTCGTACTCATATGCGTGCGCATGTCTAATTTCTCATTGTTTTCAATGATTTATCTTCAGTAATTAAACAATATGTAATTAAAATATTTCGAATGGTTTTCCAGCATGATCCTTGTGACCTGACAATAGATTCAGTTTGTCACACGTCGTAATATAACATTTTAAAAACATTAGCCTGAAATAAGCCATATAGGATTTTAAAATAATTAAAATAATTGAAAGTATTGTTGCGTTGCTCTTGATCATGCTCCATTATAATAGATTCGAGTATTTTTCTGATGTTCTTTTGCAGGATTTAACTATACCGATTCCCAAAATTTCCCTTCAATAAATGATAATTATGTTGATGAAAAGACGAAAGGTTTGGCATCCAATAAGAGGAAATGCATTCTAGAGATAGGGTAGTACAGCTTACAGATCTTAACAGAAGTTTGTAAGTGTTTGGACTCTTCCATTACAATACTTCTGGGGCATACCTAGCAGAACAATATATATCTTTTAGTTTTTTTTACTTCTTTCAGTCATCAGACAGCGGCCATGTTGTGGCACCACCTTCAATTTTTAGTCAAATGAATCGGCCCCCAGTACTTATTTTAAGCCTGGTACTTATCCTGGTACAATCTCTTATGTCGAACTGCTAAGTTACGGGGACGTGAACTAACCAACACCGGTTGTCAAGCGGTGGTGGGGGCCAAACACAGACACAAGGACATATACACACACAAACACAGATATATATACGACGGGCTTCTTTCAGTTTCTGTCTACCAAATCCACTCACAAGGCTTTGGTCGGCCCGAGGCTAT
>JAOPUL010003537.1:11571639-11574139 GCA_027564515.1 Octopus rubescens | reverse complement strand
AGCCTTGTGAATGTATTTGGTAGACAAAAACTAAAAGATGCCTATTGTGTGTGTGTGTGTGTGTGTGTGTGTGTGTGTGTGTGTGTGTTGTTAGTGTCTTCTTTCCTTGACATTGTGTGTGTGTTGTTAAACGAATGTCTCCATCATGCAAGCAGTGTCCTTCATTCCCAATCTTCTGTGAAATCATGTTTGGTAAGAAGGAAAATATTACCTTATTTGGAAACAGGTGAGTGTTGGTGACAGGAAGGGCATCCAGCCATAGCAAATCCGTCTCAACAAAATTCCTTCCACCCCATGCGAGTGTAGGAAAGCAGACATTGCAATGATGATGATGATGAATACTTTTCAGATAAATTGAATTACATGTTGATTAAATCTTCCTAATTAATTGGAAAGATTAATTAATCGTTTTTTATTGTTTTGTTTTTCCAGCTGCAATTCCTCTGGTTGATCCTAATTTTGAACTTCTCCCAATCCACTTCCCGAATGATCCAACGGATAAAATAAACTGGAAGTTGCACGAAAAGAACCCGCAACCTTCGGAACTTGGTTTAGACGAACGACTTCTGCTCTTACAGAACTATTTGGAGCTTGATTGGCTGCCAATGACTCATCCTAATGAATTGGAAGACGCTGAATGTATGGACCAGAAATCCTGTGGTTCTCACGAATCGGATCAGAGTGATGTAAGTAGCTGTGGAGGTTCAGTGTCGGGAAATACGACGGTGAAAGAGAAGAAGAAAGATTTGAAAGAGAAACGAATGAGTCAACAGATGCAAACAGTTGCCAAACAGTTTGGCAGCATCGGTAAATCGATGGGGAAAAAACTGAAAAAGAACTTCAGCATCGGAAAATCTGGGAAGTTATTACCCCCAGAAGTCGGTGAAAAGTTGAGTCGACCGACGTCGGTTGGGGGTGGGGTTACCCAAAGTACGAAACTAACTATTAGTATAGCCATGTTTCTGGAGAGAGACAAAGTCCTATGTGCCAAACTGTCAACAAACAAAACTTCAGTTCAAAAAGAACTTATTCGTAATTATTTATTCAATGCAAATAAAAGATTTGAGAAAGAGGTTGAAAGTCGTCGGAAACGCGAAGAAGAAGGGTTCAGTCGCAGTGCTGTAAATCGTCGGGAGAGGACTTGTTTACCGACCAAGTGTGTTACGACGGACTGCAATATGTATGGGACAGTAGAAACCTCGTATTTGTGCTCTAAGTGTTACTCTCAACAGAAACAGCAGGCGATGAACCAGGAGAAAAGCAAAGGTCAGGTAGGTGGTATTTATAACACATACCCTTGTCATGGAAAATGGTCCGAGCAGATCCCGGCTTCCACGTACGGACAGGCGCACAGCAAGTCCAAGTTCTTCACCAGTGCCATGGACAAGGGGTGTAGCACTATTGCCACAACCAGTGTTGGCATGGTAACGAGGAGTGTGCCTGAGCAGCAGCAGCAGCGCGGCTCCCAGACTCTGCCTGCAACATTCGGCAAGCAACGTCCCTCCTCGCTGGAGTTCTTGGCTGGTGGCGGCGGCAGTGGTGGTGGTGGTGGTGGTGGTGGCGGCGGCAACAACAGCTACGGGGGAGACGAAGTGGATGCGGCGGACCTCAACAGCGAGGTGAAACAGTTGTCGATCAATGTGTCTTCCCATGAAGACATCTCTACTATTCCTTCTACCACAACTACGACAATTACCAACAGTACTACTACTGCGGCTACTTGTACTACTACTGCTGCTACTACTGTTTCTTCGTTGTGTGAGTTTACACCAATCCAGCCTCAATTAGCGTTGAACGAGAGGGGTTTGCCGATTGTGGTCAACAACAACCAGCCCTGCTGTCGTACACCATCTCCTGACTATGACAACGTGGACTATCTGAGTTTTAAGAAAAATAACTTAAATCAGGCCGAAACGGTTATGGACAGCGCAAACAAAGCCAGCTTGTTGTACGTGTCGGGGGTAGACGCTGCCAATACACCTATTCATTGCCTGACAAAAGGATGCGAGTTCTATGGAAGCCTTGACAGAAATTCTTTATGTTCGAAATGTTACAAAGAAAGTACCAAATCTGATGCCATATACCATCCAGCTAAGCCGGGTAAAATTTGAGATGGGTGGAAGGAAAAAAAAAAGAAAAAAAAAAAACAAAGACATTTTTAATTGGGTTTTTTTTTGTTGTTTTTGTTTTTTTTTTCAAATTTTGGTGAAATATAAAAACATTTTTTTTTTTTTTAAAAACAAACAAACATGATTTTACTGTTATGTAAAAAAGGAAAAAAAGTTTTCTTTGAGTATCAAAGAAGTTTTGTATTTTGTGTATTTATAATTTTATATATATGTATATATATATACGCATATACATATATACATACATGAATATGTGTGTATATAGATGTACATATGTGTCTATACATATACATGCACAGACACACACACCCACACACACATGAAAACATTTATGTATATGCATATATGTGTGTTTGAGTGTATTTATATTT
>JAOPUL010003537.1:11258180-11270974 GCA_027564515.1 Octopus rubescens | reverse complement strand
TCATCATCATCATCATCATCATCATCATCATCATCATCATCATCATCATCATCAACATCATCATCATCATCATCAACATCATCAACATCATCATCATCATCATCATCATCATCATTATTATTATTTCTATTGAGGATTACACATTGTTGAAATGTTATTCCTTTTATTTTGTTACGTTAAACCTGTTTACACACAAAACGCTCACAACACATGCATCATTGTTGTTGTTGTTGTTGTTGTTGCTGTTGTTGTTGTTGTTGAAGTTGTTGACTTGACACAGGTTTGGTCTTATTCCTTGTAGGAATTATGTGGGTAGCGGGTTAGTACCTGTAACCTTCGGTATCCACAAGCTTCCAATAGTCTTTCAAGTGCGTAGAACCCCCCCCCTTAATATTATTGTTATTATAATAATTATTATTATTATTGTTGTTGTTATTGTTGTTGTTGTCCATCTGTCAACACGCATAGCACATGTAAGTTTTTGAGAAATTGTTGTTACATTTGTTTAATTGCTAATTTTGTTGAATTGTTCTCTCATTAACCCGGCTCGTCACAGTTGGGGCTAGCCGGGGATGCCGAAAGTTCGCCCTTTGGGGTCAAATTTGAGTTTTTAAAACTCAAAATTCAAAAAATATATATATATATTTCTTTAAAATTAAGATGGCTACCCAAAGCGACGGGACGAATGATTGTTGTAATAGCAGCGAGTACAACATTTCTTTCCCTCCTCTCTCTATCAAAGTTGGGAGAGAGAGAGAGAGAGAAAGCAGCAGCAGTAACAGCAACAACGACAGTAACATCACCACCACCAACAACAACAACACTAACAAAAGCATGAAGGAGGGGACGGAGTAAGGCAGTAGTGCAACTGCCACCACCACCATCACAAAGGTTAACCAAAGCAACAACAACAATAATGAAAAATGCCCACTGACAGTGGCTTTAACAAAAAAGAAAATGGAAAAAGAATTGAACAGAACAAAACAAATGGACGCGAAGCAAGCCCGTGAACAACTAAATATCTCCTTGCAAGAAATAAAATATTTCAAGGAGATCATGGAAAAAATGGATATGGCGTGCTTTTGAGCATACCAAGAGAAATAATAAGGGATGTTAATAACAAAAGCAGTATCATACAAATGCCTAAATATATAGGTCAGGGACTAGAGCTTCTTGCCCAAATGGGACAAGAAGTAATAAATAAAGTCCCTGACAACATAGTGCTCCCGGTCGGCTCCAGGCTGCGTGTGATTGTTGAGGGCAGAATGCCCAAGTGCTATTTTTGTTCTAGCGAACAGCAACTGAAAGTCGACTGCCCCAAACACAGGGTGTGGCGTCTGGAGCGGGAGCTCCCGCCGGTAGTCGAGACACCATCACCATCATTATTAGAAGCAGCGATACCCCCAAGAGCTGGACCGTTACCGACACCTCCAACCCATCACCAACAAGAGCAGGGGCGCCAGCAGTAGAAGGCAGCCACCAAGGCTTCGGAAACAACAACAACAAAACCCGAACTACTACCAACACCAACCAAAGAGCCACGAACACCACCAGCGCCAGAAAACATCCCCCTTCCTAACCCAAACAACTCGGAATACTCGAGTACAGAAGTCGAAAAAGGGAAAGGGGAATCGCAAACAGTACAGTCGCCCCAGAAAAAGAGAAAGTGAAAGCTTACACAAACTGTTAACAAAAAAGGGGAAATATGTGGCTCACACATACACATACACAACAAACAGAAACAACACACTTGCACTACAGCAACAAACATTAAAGGAAAACTCACCACAGACAGACGCCACAAACATCATCCACCTCACAGCCATCAACACGAACGATAAAGGTTTAGCAGAACACCTCAAAAACATTGCAAAAATAACAATAGAAGAAAATAACAACACACAGCACACCACCACCACCACCACATACACAAATAATAAAAATCACAAAAGAATCACACGACATCATAAAAAAACAATTTCCAAAATCTGTTGAGGGTTTCCAAAACACCGTCACGAGAAACCTCTACAGAGTTCTCGTGGAAACACCCACACAGAAGACCAAGGGAGCCACCCTACCAGACAACAAGGATAAGTAGACCTTCTTCTTACCAACAAACTATGATGACAGTACTCAGAATAGGGAGCATAAATGTCAGGGGCCTCGGGTCGCATTGGAAACGAGGTCACCTTTTGAATGATCAGAAGTTCCTTGGTGAAGATGTAGCAGCAATGAGCAAAACCAGCCTTTTCGACCCGCGGGACTTCACGGCCCTTTTCGGTGGCTACGAGATTTTTCTATCTCCCTGTCGGCCGTGGTGGAACCACGATGTTATTTTGGAAAGGCTTGGGTCTGAAAATACAGGTAGTCTTCCTGGATCCGGTAGGTAGGTTGCTGATCCTAGATGTGAATGGCGGCGACGGCGCTGCCTTCAGACTGGTGGCTGCCTATGCCCCGACGGGAGCAGGACAGCCGGATTACTTCAAGCGCCTGGAGGTTTTCTTGGGAACGTCTCGTACTTTAATTTTAGGGGACAGGAACGTTGTCCTGGACGGACGTTTAGACTGTGTGGGGATAACTGATTGGAGTGGGCGATGCAAAAGCCTCAAAAGCCTGCTCGGACGTTTTCAACTGTCCGACAAGTACCGACCAGACTTCCCGGATGTGTCAACGTGGACTTAGACAAATCGCTTCGGGTCGTCTAGATCGCATCTAGATAGAGTATTTTGTCGGCCAGCGGACAAGGCTAGTATAGGATGTCCACAATTCCACGTGGTCCGCTACACAAGCTGCTCGATAGGCCCGAGTGGCGGAAGCAAAACGTGGCAACAAAGCCACCATTTGGTATTTAGTGGTCGAGAAAGGGCGCGAGGTGTTCGAACCCAAGCAGATGTGTGCAGCTCTTCAGCGGCATTTTGCCCGACTGTTCGGGACGAATGGTAGGACGGACGACAGGACAGACATCGGTGTCTACCTGAACGGCCTGCCACGACTCTCGATGAGCGAGGCGGAGTGCTGTGAAGGACCGATAACAGCCTGGGAAGTACGGGAAGCGATGAAGATCTGCACGGGAGGCAGGTCGCCAGGTTTGGATGGTCTGCCCTAGGAGCTTTATACTTAAATGCCAGGCTTGTTTGCGGACCTCTGAGCAGACGTCTACCTCAACTGGCAACTGAGAATCCCGAATTTTGTTTGTCGAGGGACGGTGGCACTGCTGAGAAAGGTCCCAAACAAGGGGGATGTTATAGATAAATTGAGGCCCATCACTCTGCTCAATGCTGAGTTGAAGATTTTGGCCAAAGTGTTAGCCCGGAAATTGGCGCTTCTCGTGGACAAGCTGTTTGGGGAGGCGCAATCATGCGCCATCCCAACCAGGATCATTCACAACAACCTCCATCGCATGCGCAGCATCATAGAGAGGGTGGGTAACGAAGCTGGCACGGGTGGGGCTCTGATCAATTTAGATCTATCTAAAGCATTCGATAGGGTCGACCACCAATAATTGGCAGCCGTGCTCCGGGAAGCCGGACCAGGTCCGGATTTCCGCGGTTGTATCGCTGCTTTGTACAGCGGCATCTGTTCGGTAGTTCGAGTGAATGGCCACTTGTCCGAACCATTCAACATTTTGCGCTCGGTCCGTCAAGGATGCCCTTTCTCCTCTCTTCTGTATGTACTGACTCTTGAGCCGTTACTGCGGAAGTTGTAGTCTTTGAATAGTGTGTCCCACGTGATCTGGGATGCGGTAGAAGCGTGACTGCTTACGCCGACGACGTCACCGTCATGGTGTCGAACCACAGGCATATAAACAGATAGGCGTCACACTACAGGAACACGAAGCTGTGACAGGGGCAAAATTTAACGCAGAAAAGTCTGTGGGCTTGCAACTTGGCACATGGAGAAGCAAGTCCATACCGTCCGACAGCATCGTGGGGCGCTGGACAGACGGTCCGGTTAAATTGCTAGGAGTCTGGTTTGGTCTGGATCTCCAGGTAGAGAAAAACTGGGACGAGGTGATGAGCAGGGTAGCCAATCTCACCCAGAAATGGGCCGGGAGGAAGCTGTCCCTGAAAGATCGAGCCGAGGTGGCGAATGCGTACATCGCATCCGTCATCTATTACCGTTTGACCGTCGCCCCTTGCCCCGTTTGCTGGCTGACCAAACTGGTTCGCTTACTCATCCGCATTCTGTGGAAGGCACGCATTCCAAATGGTCAGGCGCTCCACCTGCTGCCAACGGCTTCTTAACGGAGAGATGGGCATACCATGGTTACTAATGTGCAGACATGCGCTCAGGCTACGACATTCCCAGCGTTTCCTGGATGGTGAGCAGGTGTGGTCGCCGTTCGTTAGACAGGCTTTTCCACAGCTCGTCTCTTTAACTGAGCTGCAGTCCTGGATCAGGCGTAGACCGAGGAAAAGTGCTTGGCACCTCGAGTGCCGACAAGCGCTCACAGCTCTCCGCCAGTCGGGCAATGCGGTCGGTGGTAGTTCCACCCTAGTATTCTATAGAGGGCTAGTGGAGGGTAAGTGCGACGACGTTCTCGGGAAAACTATGGGCGTCGATGACGATCAACTGACCGGTCTGTTCAGGAGGACTTTCGGCCCGGGACCTATGGACAACTTTCAGCGGTCCCTTGCCTAGCAGTGCTACCGAGGGGCGCTACCTGTTCGGGATAAACTCTACAGGCACGAAAATGCCGCCAGCCGGGCCTATCCGAGCATTGCTGACCTGTTGACTTATGTCGAACACCTGCTGTCGCGCGTAGGACATATCCGACTATCAGCCGAATCCATAATGAAGATTGCCCCGCCGCCCTCCTTTGGCCGGGAAGTGCGGGCGATTTTTATTTGTCTAGTAGCTCTGGCGAAAGAGATAGTATGGTGGACTTGTTTGAAAGGGCTAAAGTCAGACACTTTCCTCTTTGGCCAAGCCCTTATCGACTTCTTCAAGTACCACTTGAAGAGGAAAGTGAGGGTGGAGAGAGAAGTGCTGCCTTCTAGCAAGTCTGTCGAGAGATCGGTGGATGCTGGAAGAATGGCCAATTTGAAAGGACCAATTCTGAGTTTATACCTGTGAAGAAATTGAAAGGAGAAGGGATCTTGCCCTGTTGATCAGGACCCCGTGGCTTTTGTGGATTTTTCCACGAGGACCTCCAAGCGCTTCCCCCTATTGGGAGAATATAATTTTATATATTTATATGTTATATTTTTAAACGTTAAGAAACCCATTGTATTGTATTGTGTTGTCCTTTTATGTACCTTTATGTCAGCCCTTGTGGCTAATAATAAAATCGATTATTATTATTATTATTATTATTTTGCTTATGTTGTTGAGCTGGCAGAATCGCTAGCACACTGAACAAAATGCATAGAGGTATTTCATCCATCTCTATGTTCTGTGTTAAAATTCTGTTGAGGTCAACTTTGCCTTTCACCCTTTAAGGGTCAATAAAATAAGTACCAGTCAAGCACTGGGGTCAATGTAATTGATTTACCCCTCCCCTAAAATTGCTGGCCTTGTGCCCAAATTTCCCAATCACATGGTTCCGGATTCAGTCTCACTGTGCAGCACCTTGGGCAAGTATCTTCTACTATAGCCCCAGGACAACCAAAGGAGGAAAGATGAAAAATGAAAGGAGATAATTGTCCACATAGAAATGTGTGTATTTGTATACATGTGTGTATGTCTGGGTGTGCATATGGTTATAAGTGATAACAAATTGTCGTTAGTGTCATTGTTGTTATTGTTGTTGTTGTTGTTGTTGTTTAGTTCCAGTTCAACCCTGATTGAGCAGACCATGTAATCAAAGGTATTGCTCCCCCACCCCACCCAAAATATCTAGAACTGGATTATACAATGCACCCGTCTTTTTCTTTCAAGACAGTCGAGTGTAATTGGAAAGAGATTCGGTTGCTATTTCTAGTAGGCTGATCAACCACATAGAGGCCTCCTCATGAATGTATGGTTGGAAGAGTATGAGAGACATAAGTAAACTCTGAGTTACGCCTAGTTGATATAAAGTAGATTGAAAAGGCAGTGGACTGGCAGAATCGTTAGCATGCCAGACAAAATACTTAGTAGCATTTCTTTTGGCTCTTTACATCCTGAGTTCAAATTCCGCCAGAGTCAACTTTGCCTTTCATCCTTTCTCGGTTGGTGAAATAAGTACCAGTTGAGCACTGGGATCAATGTAATCCACTAGCCTCCCCACTGCCCCCAAATTTCAGGTCTTGTGCCTATACTAGAAAGGATATAAAGTAGATAAGGTATGAACCTCATGGATGAACCTTATGGCAGTGAACTGGATGAGTTTTTAGGGTATAAGAAAAATGCATTTCTTCCAGCTCTCTGTATTCCGAGTTCAAATCCCCCTGAGGTCAACTTCCACCATTCTATGGTGGTGGACTGGTGAAATGGTTTGATCCCCAGATGAAATAACTGGTGGTATTTGCTATGGGAGGTGGGTTGTGTTCTGAGTTCTTGGGTAGTAAACTGAACCATTTTGTTATCAGATTTCTGTAGAAATACATCACCTTTGTTTCAATTAATTTTTAAAATAATGAAAGATTTAGTAAAATAATTTTGTCATCCTAAAGCTAGTGTTCGGAACATGAATTAATATGAAATTCTGAAGAAAGGTTTCAATTTAGATCACTTTAAAAGAGGGAGTTTGTGTCATAGAACCAGGGGTAGTCTCAGGCAGGTTAATATCAAAAGAGTTAAGGTGAGGCAGGTGAGGTTAAAAATGAGAGGGAATTCAATGTAATGTTGGTAGCAAATGTGGGTACTTTATCTGCAGGAGTGCTACGTACAGATACAGCTGCTACATGGAGCTTCTACACAGTAAATCAACCTGCTATAAATAGCAGCCAAATGTCCCTCAAACCTCACTTTAAAAAAAGAAGAAGGTTACAATGAATAATGTAGTCCAAAATGGTTGTCATAGATTGAATGCTTTTGATTACGGGTCCCCTTGATCAGGGTTGACTTGGGGGTTAAATAGTCATGACAGCTTGGTTTAAGAATGATGGTCTGGAAGATTCTACAAGGCTAATGAAGATAATCTTAGCAATGGACTAGACTTACTCATTTAAGCCCTTCACTTTCAATGGAGCATAGGCCATCAACAACTTTGCTTCATTTGTTCTCGACTCTGGGAAGATGTGGCCATCCCCATTTGCTTTTCTTGAGGGAAGGCTTTCCTCTCCCATATCTTGTTGAATTTGAATTGTCTTCAATGCTTCGGTAACTTTGCTTGTTTCTAGATAGGGGGGGGGGCATTGCCCCAGCCCAAATGCATTTTTACCTCTGGGAAGAGGTGGTCCATATTAGTCTGACTTCTATCCTTTGACCTGTCTGGCATGGCAGGCCATACCAGGAGCACCCCACTGGCATAATTCTCTGGGCCATTAAGGCATCACACTGCAACAAAGACTGAACCTTAACCCTTTCGATACCAACCCGCCTGAGACCGCCCTGGTTCTATGATACAAACCCCTTGTTTTAAAATGATTTTAATTAAAACCTTCAATCAAAATTTCATATTAATTTCTGTTCCTAATACCAACTTAAAAATGACTTTAGCTATTTTACTAGATTCTTCGCTATTTTCAAAATTAATTGAAATAAAAACAGTGTTTCAACAGAAATATGGTAACGAAAGGGTTAAGTGAGACATGGACACTGATTGTAGAAGCTAAATCAAAAGCTAGAGACAAATTTGGTAAGGCTTTTTGAGATATTTAATTGACCATGTCATGCTTTCAAAACATAACATATATCACACAGGGAATGAACTAGATATGCTAAGCTGTTCAGAAATAGCATGGCGTCAAATTGTTAAGTAACAGGTTATGTCATGCAGTTATAAGAAGACATCTAGTCACCAACATAGCACACAATGTTAAGTGTTCAAGAATTTCAGAAAACTAAACTAGAATTTAACATTGAGTACCTGCAGTGGTAATTGATATTGCTCGTCCTCTTCAGGCTAAATGTAAAACAAACAAAGAAATAATAAAAAAAAAAAAAAAAAAAAAGGCAGAGCAAAAAGATATGCTAAGAGAAGAGCAGCCATTGAAAGCGTCAGCTCATGTATCTAAGAGAGATGATGATTCTTCTGGTATGGACATTTTCAGTTGGAGGTAGGATACGTCTTGGTGTGAAAATGCGCCAATTTCCAACAGTGGAAAGTAATTGCAGCAGAGAAAAAAAAAAATCATGAAAGATATGAGAAGAAATGGTGAGAGATTGGATGTCAAGAATTTGGGACTCACTTTCGTGAAGAAGAACCAACTAAGAAAAGTGGGGACCCATAGCAGAGCAAACCCAACTGTTAAAAATCATCCATTCCAGCATGAAAACAGAGACAATAATGACAACATCCATGACCATACATGTCTCGCTCTCCATATTTACTGTATTTGTCTCTCCCCACTACCTGTACACTTGCAACCTATCCAATCACACATCATCATCTCTCTTTCTTCCTCTCATATAATTCCCCTACTATTCTGCTACCCCACCCCCACCCCACCACCTTTTCTGCAGTCAGTCATCTCCTCTCCCTTACCTCTCCCCTACCTCGTGTATCATTGGCCGCCACCACCACCACCACCCTTTATCCACCATTCACTACATCCAGCCCTCACCTTCAGTTAATTTCTACACTTGCCACCTACTCTTTCTTCCCTACTTATCACCCCTCAACACTTGTTCTTCATAATATTCACCTCCTCCCCCATTCCCCATCTCTCACCTCTCCTCACCCACACTCCCTGTTCCCCACTCACATCTACTCCCCTTGTATCTTGAGGGTCCACCTTGACATCTCACGACCACCATCTCTTCTATAATGAAGCTCCTCTACAAGCAACAAACCTGTTTTATTCTGGCCCCTTCACTCATACTTTCACTCCACCTAGCATAAAGCCACCTCCTCCTTTACAGCTGCCTACTCAGTCAAAAGGGACCTTAGTCTTGCATGCTGAACTCACTAGTGCTGAAACCACAAAAAAAAGAAAAGCAAAAAAGGATACCCAGCTGAAGAAACTATACCAAAGAAGACACTGGAGCACAAATGCAGCCCTCAGATCCCTTGGATCCTGTCAAACCATCCAACCTGTGCCAGTATGGAACATGGACTTTAACTGATGATGATGAAGATGATGATGATGAATGACCATTAAAAGTATTACAGAACTGCACAGACAATTGACTTCCGAAATGTTGTTGGTTTGAAAAGAAATTTTCCACAAGAGAAATAAGGTTTCAAAAAGACACTGAAACAAGTAGTTTATTATAGTTATTAAATATTTATCGCTTAAATATATTTTATGCGATTTCTAAACTCAAGCTTAAAAAAATTTGATTTGGATCACTAAAACAGAAATTTAAAATCTATGATTCTCCCAATTTTTTTTGTTTTTTTTTAAATCAATTTTTCACAAGTAATGAATTTGTAAGTAATATTTGTACAAAAATCAGACAAATTAATTTTTAAACAGGTTTTGTGTAAACGGCGGTGCCCCAGCATGGCCACAGCTGAGCTGAAACCAATAATAATAATAATAATAATAATAATAAACAAAATTAAATACATACTGAATCCTCAGCAGCAGAATCTTCATCATCTCCACCCATTTCATCAGCCCAATCGCTGTCTAAATCCTACAAAGAATTAAAAAGTTACATGAGGATGGATATAAGTCTTTTTAATATTTGTTGCAATCGATTCTTTAATAACACATCAATACATTTTGTAAAGCCTAACACAATTGTAAGCAAAGTGGTTGATATTGATCTCCTGTGGGTCAATAAACATCTCAAGTGATTTTTGAGATAAAGGGTGCTGGATTATTAGCAAACTGTATCTGGAAGAGTGCAGTAAATTAAGTCTAAACCTTGCTAACTTCAAACCACATTTCAATGCAATAACTAGTATTCACCAAACACATTTCACATTATATACCAACTATATTAATGACTGTATTTTTATTGTTCTTTCTCAATTTTGTTAAGTATTTTCCTTAAATTTCTTCTCAAAAAGTAGCAATGACACAAAAGAATAAAGGAATTATTGTTTTTAAATCAATAAATTTTGATTTAATTATACTTTTTAATATTATTTCAGAAATTAAGGCAGCGAGCTGGCAGAATCGTTAGCACACCAGGCATAAAGCTTAACAGTGTTTTGCCCATCTTTATGTTCTAAGCTCAAATTCTGCCGTGGTTCAGGGGTCAATAAAATAAGTACCAGTTGAGTACTGGGGGCTGATGTAATCAACTTAGCCCCTCCCCTGAACTTACTGGCCTTGTGCCAAAATTTGAAATCATTATTATTTCAGAAATTTACATGATAGAGGTGAATAAGTTATCAAATGATTCCTTGAAGGTGTCAATGACATTAGTTTGCCAAGCGCTGGTCTAATATGATTTGTCTTACCTGTGCAGTTGTAGCATCATGATCTATTGGAGGGGAAGTGGCTCCACCTCTGTAAAAGGATAAACAAGAAAACAGACACATTAGAACTGAGAGGAAAATTGAAACCTTTTAACAGTCATAAAACCAAACATAATAATTATACACAAGAAAATGGTGTGGAAGTGCTATTATAAGAGGTCACTAAACATGTAGAATGCATGGGATAAAAAGGGGGCCTCCTCATGCTGACCCTACAGAGAGAGACCAGCATGGTAGATAAAGTAGAAAGGAAAAGCTGTGGGTCCATCATAAGTGCAGGGACGCTCAAAATATCTGATGAGGTAGGATACATGATTAGCACTTAGATAATTAATCAAGTTATCCAGAAAGGAGTCTCATACCCAATGATTCCCACCCTCTCTTTTATAATATGAGTAGCTATGTAGCTCCTCTACAGCAACAAATCTGTTCTGGTCTGTTCTCTCATGCTTTAACCTCACATCTCCTAACAAAGTCACCTCTCTCTCTACTGTAGCTCCACTCAATCTACAGGTATCTTAAGTCTCGCAAGCTGCATGGCAACCTCACTAATGCTGGTGAAAAAAAAAAAAAAGTACCCAGTACATTCTGTAAGGTGCATCAGGTAGTAGAAACCCTGCAAAATCAGACACTGGAGCAAAAGGTGGTCTTTACACCCATTGGGTCCTGTCAAACTCATGCTAGCATGGAACATCAATTGTGTCAACTAAAGAACTTCATTAGATATCAAAATATGCAGAAAGAAGTTATAATGCAAAGCTATTAAACCAACGTTAACATGTGGGGAAAACAAAAATAAAACAATTGGATAATAATGATGTTAATGTCAATGAGAATATAATATTCTGTACTGCGCAAGTTATTTGTAAAACACTCTTGAAAAAACATTTCAACTGCATTGTATTTATAAAACAATACTAGATAAGCAAATCCTCCTTATCATCAACATTAGTTTTCCATGCTGGCATGGGTTGGATAGTTTGATAGGAACTGAAAAGCCACAGGGCTGCATTGAGTTTCAATGTCAACTGGATGCACTTCTTAATGCAAATTACTTTACAGTGTATATTGGGAGCCGTTTCCATGTCACCAGCATTAATAAGGTCATCAAGTAACTTGCAAGACAAGCAAGAACAAGAAAAAGCCCCCTTGACTGTGTGGGGGTGGGGGTAATTTGAGAAGGATGGGTGGGAGTGGAGGTGGCTTTATGCCAGGTTTTGGGAGGTTAAAGTATGATAGAGGGAAAATGCCAGTGTCTTACTATAGAGGAGATAGATGGCTACCTTGCATTATACAATGGTGGGTGGGAGTAGCTGGAAAGATAAAAATGATATTGATGGGGTGCCAGGACACAAAAACAAAATATATATATGCAGACATGGCTGTGTGGTAAGAAGCTTGCTTCTCAACCACATGGTCCCAGGTGCAGTCCCATATGTGTGTGTCTTTGTTTGTCCCCCACCACCGCTTGATGACCAGTGTTGGTGTGTTTACATCTCCGTAACTTAGCGGTTTGGCAAAAGAGACCGATAGAATAAGTACGAGGCTTAAAAAATAAGTCCTGGGCCTGGGTCAATTTGTTCGACTAAAACTCTTCAAAGCGGTGCCCCAGCATGGCCGCAGTCAAATGACTGAAACAAGTAAAAGATAAAAAAAAAAAAGATATGAATTTACCTTTCAGAATTTCTCTTGAGTGCACTGAGTACCTCTCCCACATGAGAAAGCAAAGAACACATTGCATCCAAGATGGACAGATGCTACAAAAACAAAACAAGAAAAAGTGATATACATAAGAATAAAGAATACCCCAAACTTGATTATTTCAGGTTATAATTTGCAAGGTGTCAGGATTAACAGAAGTTTATAGCAATTTGCCAAGTGTGGAATGATTGAGACCTACCGCATAAAACTGATAGCAAATCGTTCTATAGCCAGTTTTACTAATATGAGAATTTGAAGAATTTGGCCAACAGGAGACTTTGGGATTAAGTATTCTCCCGGAAATACAGACCACACGAGAAATAAGTTGTGTAGACATGAATGTCTTTAATGGCTATCCCTGATAAACTACATATATTTTATATTTCTCAAAATGTATCAATTTACTTTAAGGAAGACATATGCCAATCTATACAGTATTCCATTCTGTTTAGGGCATTAAATTACTTTGGTTTACAAGCAGCAGTTGGTCTGACAGAGACTAGGTAACTTTGCCAGGGGCAAACCAGACTCATTCTCTTATGACCAGCTTGCTAATAATTCTTTCTATACTAGGCACGAAGGCCTGAAATTTTGGGGGAGGGGAGTAGTCGATTTTATCGACCCCAGTTCG
>JAOPUL010003537.1:11246317-11258080 GCA_027564515.1 Octopus rubescens | reverse complement strand
TAATCTCACATTTATATATATTATTGTGTATTTTTCATTTTATTTTTAATCATAGTTAAATCAACCAAGCATTGATGGGACATTGAAAACATTTAATAATAAAAGTAATAAAAGTGTAAAATTTACTTCTAAAAGGAAACGGATGACAGTGACTTCGAAGAGATGAATGTATAACAAACGAGAACATACATGAAATTGAGTACTTGAGTGTATGTAACAGGAAACTCAACTCATAGTATCGACATGTTTATGCCTCAGTTTTGAATAGACGAGTGCAAGTATGTGTGTGTGTGTGTCTCATATTCAGAGACAGTGGCAATGGTCTTAGTGAACACTAATAACACCAAGCTACTACCACCACTACAACTACTACTACTACCATCATCACCACCATTACTAGAATTACTATCACCGCTCATACTACTACAACTACAACAATCACCTGCAACAATGGAAAGTGAGCGGCGGTATAAGTACAGAACAAGGTATATAGGTGCAAGAGAGAGAGGTAGAAGAGTGGCAGAGAGGTGATGGAGAGAGAGGGAGAAAGAGAGAGAGAGAGGGAGAGAGGGTGGCAGAGAAAGGAGACAGCCACACCGACAGCCACACACACACATATATATATATATATATATATATATAAAGGTGAGAGTGGGTAGGAGATAGTGCAGATAGACTGAATGAGACGAAATAGAATAGACAGAGGCAAAAGGTGGGGAGGGTGGTGTTAAAACAGCAACGGCATTATTATTATTATTACTAGTAGTAGTAGTAGTAGTAGTAGTAGTAGTAGTAGTAGTAGTAGCAAAACTGGTGGTACAAGAACAATAAGGAGCACAAAAAGGAGAGCAACAAGAACAGCAATAACAACAATAACAACTACAACAACAACAACAAAAACAACGAATACCCTCCCCGCCTGCTCACTCTCTCTCTCTGTCGTTTCCCCGTCATCCAATAAATGTGTTTGAGGGTTTGCAACATATTGAGTGAACTGTAAAGCCTCTATTTTGATTGGAATGATGAGTCACCAAAAGGAGGAGGAGGAGGAGGAGGAGGTGAGTGAAAGAGAGCTTGCGTGTTCTGTGTGAGTGAGTGAGAGAAAGAGAGGGGGAGAAGGAGAGAGAAAAAGAAAAAGATGCAGAGAGTAAGGATCAGAGAGACAAAAAGCACACGTATACCTCACTCGTACATGTTTATATTCGTTTCAGAGCAGATGATTCACTATGGTCTCGTTAATCAGAGTGTATCGCAATGTGCGGTCCTTCTTTATCGTTTTTTGTTTGTTTGAAGGACTCATACACACACACACACACAGACAGACACACACACACACATATATATATATATCTTTTCATCATGTGAACCACACGTGCTTTTCCTATACCGTCTCCTTTCCACCAGATTTCTCCCTCTCTTCTTTCCGACGAAGGGCAATGCCCGAAACGTTAAATATACTTTTTCTTTCTTTTTTTTTTCCCATCCGAGGCGTGAATCCAATACAATCTACATGTGTGTCCTCTTGACCGTTGTTGTTCTTGTTTGTTTTTATCATACTACTTTATATATATATATATATATATATATATATATCGAGAAACTCGGAGCAGAGACGTACTGAATCCTCAGTTTCTAACAAATAAATAAACTCTTCTCCATGTACTGAGGAATATGGATACAATATATGTATATATATATAAGTGAGTTTATAGGGATAAATTATCCTGGCGGTTCTACTTTGAAACAGCAAGGAATGAGACCCTGAAGAAACGGCACGACAATGTAGATCTGTTGCATATCCAACAGAGTGCAGTCGATGCAGTGGAAACACGTGTAGGTCCAGCGAAGATGCAGTATATAACTATAAAATAAAATTGATGTGAAAAATCTCCATTCTCCTCAGGCGGCGAGCTGACAGAGTCGTTACCGCTTCGGGAGAAATGCTTAGCGGCAATTTTTCCGACTTTACGTTCTGAGTTCAAAGGCCATAACTAACTTAATAACACCAATTGTATATATAGTGTGTAGTATTAATTTTATAATAATAATAATAATCCTTTCTGTAATGGGCACGAAGGCCTGAAATTTTGGGGGAGGGGAGTAGTCGATTTTATCGACCCCAGTTCGTAACTGGTACTCATTTTATCGACCCTGGCGGCATTTGAGCTCAGAATGTAAAGTCAGAAAAATTGCCACTAAGCATTTCTCCCAGCTCGCTGCCTTCAACTTGCTAATAATATTAATAAAGATTATAAATTAAATGCATAATTTACATATTACAGATGAAGTAAAATGCTGTTACACAATATTCTGAGTAAATAGTCAAGTTAATGTTTACAAAATATATTCTTCTTTTGTGCAGAGAAGACTTCCCTCGTGGGGAGATTTTAATTTTCAAAAATAATCCATGAATAATATTACAGTATTCCCTTCATATGATGCAGATAATTGAAATCACATTTATAAATATAAAATCAAAATAGCTGAACATTATCCACCATCTTTCCAACAACGACTTTGGCAACCTTTTCCAAGTCAATACCTCTAACACTTGTGGACAGGCTTATAACAATTAAAAAAAAAAAAACACAGCATATCACCCAAGACTATTTTTCCATATTTGGAATTGTTGAAGCATGGAATAAACTAACTACCTGTAGCAGTTATTATTAGCTGCCAAGACATTGCAGCCTCTAAAAATTCCATGCTTCCTGAAATTCACCAACATTACTCCTGACGTATCTGAGCATCCTTTTCTTCTTTATAACTCTTAATATTCACTTTTCTCTATTTCAGTGTTTTATTCTGGTATAATTCACATGTAGTTCTAACGTTCATCGCTGTCTTTCTTTACTTGACTTATATGTCTATTCTCTGTCCTCACTTTTAACCTCTTCTGACAAATTATAGTGCAGCTGAGCACTGTATACAATTAAGCTCATTATATTATATTATGGCTGGGTTGTTTATTCAGTTGCTTTGTGTTTGTTTTTTGCAGGGGATCTATTCAAAAGAGAACTTCTGTTTCGTAAGACTTCAGCTATGAATATTCTTTTTTTTTTTTATTACACAAGAGCAGTAGAGCTATGAACCACAGTAGCTTTAAGGTTCAAGTACTGGACTAATGACTATATTGTATATGAGTTCAAACCTTTAAAGAACCATTGATGTGTGTGTACTTGGATACAACATAAAACTCAGATTTGCTCCAGACAGAATCTATCAGCAAGGACTTCCAGATATAAAAGTTATTCTTAACAACCCCACCTCAGGTTAGAAAAGGGATTTAAAATAGGAATATAGAAAATGTTTAAATTTCACTGAAAAGTTAAATAAAACAAGAAAAAAAAATCAACCTTCTGGCTAGAACAATGAGAAACAATGAAATAGAAATAAATTAAAAAAAACAGGAAATTATTTTCCTTTCTTTTCTTGCTAACAGTTAATTAAAACATATTTACCTTTCCAGATTTTACATTTTCTTTGATTTTTTCCATGACATCTTTTTGAGAAAGGTGGGAATAACTAAAATAAATGTTAAAGAAATATTAAAACATTGAAAAGCTAAATGTAAGATTGTGTTCAATTTTAATTCCAGTATATGGAGTGAAAATTATATCAATATAAACAAATGCATAATTTGTTGGTATACTAATTAACTTATCTTTTATCTTTTACTTGTTTCAGTCATTAGACTGCGGCCATGCTGGGGCACCGCCTTGCCGATTTTTCAATAAAAAATTCTTGTCAATACATCTGAGATGATTTATTGTTAACTTTAAAAACTTCAGATTATTAATATCTCTCACTATACTTGTCTGCTAGATTACATTTCAATCCGTATAATTGTTAACCTTCAGCACACTCAGGTGCCTTATGTTGCTGTAGAGTTTACTCCCCTGTAGCTGCAGGTGTATTGTGTTGCATAGAAAGGGGAGAAAACTCATGGCAATATGAATTCTCCTCCAGCGTGCTAAAGGTTAATTATGAAATCAAGCAATTTAATTATCCTCAGAAAAATGTGTGCATTATTTGTAGGCATAATAAATAGTGGTAAAATATATGTGGGTATGTCTATTAATGTTTCGAGATAATAATTATGAAGAACTGTTAGGTTCAGACACATACTATTACCAATGACTATTGATAAGGACTTAAGGTAACTTCTCAGTAACAAAGAAGAAATGTTAGTCTTTTACAAATCATGATACCTGTAGAAGTAACTAGCAGTGATACATACAGGGAGTATACTATTTCTAAATGTTTCATTGAGATTGCCACATTTAAGAGACTAGTGTCGGAAGTGAAGATTGTGTAAATTTTGGAGTTATTTCAAAGAGGTTAAAGAACTTCCAACACAAATAGCATCAAACCCTGCAAGTGTATTAGAAAAGTTTGCAGAGGTTTTTGAAGGTGACCATGCAATTATTGTAGAGCCTCAAATAACACCAGTTTTACATCGTCTAAAAAGGATTCCAGTAGCATTAAGGAGCTTGTAATACAAGAACTGAAATCCACAGTCAAATAGTATTAAGGATGAGGATGATGATGATGAGAGTTGAGGAACCAAATGACTATGTTAATAGTTTGGTGATTGTGAAGAAATGAGATAATTGTGTATTATCTGACAGATTTGAACGTCACTAGTAGAATGTCAGTTACTAAGTATTTCATAGTGTTGGATGTACAGCAAGGATTTTGGAAAGTAAAAAACTGCCCAAACTTGATTTGTTTCCAACAGAATTGCTTCAAAGTGAAGTTTGTTCCTGAGATGTTCATAAACTCTGATACATTTTTCTGAAAGTTTCGAAGAGGTATGTTTGTACAGATGATACATTGCTGTTCTCGCAGTCAAAGAAGGATCATGGCAAAATCTACAAGATGTTTTAAAATGGGTTACACTGCTAGTTTTGGCCTCTATTTTACTACTTATTTTCTGTTTTTATTACATGTTCATTTTATGTTATATTAATTTTATTCAATTTAGAATGTAATATTTTTTTTATTTTTGCAGCACCTTAACCCTTTAGCATTCAAACCGGCCATATCCGGCCGAAATATGCTACTTGCTTTATGTTCTAACCAGCTAGATTCAGCCTATCATACCTTCAATGCCATTTTAAAAATATACAATCACATCATCCAAATCTCAAAGCTGTGAGATAAGGCATGATTAATTAATAATAATGTGAATGAAAAGTATTACATTTGACAGAATAATCTGAATGCTAAAGGGTTAAACAGCATATATTCACTACTTTTTGTTGAAATCTTTTTTTTTAATGATAAAATAAAGCCTTTTTGAAGTGTTTATCCACATGATGTTAATTTGTGAATACAGCAAAACAAAATCTGCTTTTTTGGATTTGGTGGATAGAGAGTATACCGTGTTATTTTGGCTTATAGATTTGCAAAGTCATAAGAGTTAAAAAGAGGTTAACAGCATAAAAAGCACAACTTACCAAGTCTCCAACCATCCAACAGCAGCCTGGAACAGTGCTTTATGACCACTTCCCTGACCAGCTCCGGCTAAAGATCTCATTACACTGACAAGATCAGAGAAACCTTGACTATCATTATTGGAAGCTAAAATTTTTGTACCCATTGGAATTAATGTGACAAGAATTGTTTGAGCTACTTTCTCACTGACTGGACTGAAATATAAAAATAAAAACATATATAATTATATCTTTGTTTCTCAAATATTCTATACTTCAAAAAGTTTCTCATTACTTGTAAACAACAGCAATAACAAATTTCTTATATATTTCCTAGAGTTTTTCAAATAAGTTCAATGTTTGATATTGTACAATTTTTTTTTTACACTGCTTAAATTACTTTTTATTTTATATTAATGTTGTCTTCACTAGATCATTTCTAATCTGCAAATACCTATATAATATATCTCTCATCTCTATTTGAAACTGCAAACTTTACTTAGGGTATTGCACTCATGATCACATTGTGTTCTTGAGCAAGACACTTCATTTCACATTGCGCCAGCTCACTCAGCTGTATATGAGTAAGTCCTGTGACAGACTGGCATCCCATTCAGGGGGAATGTGATCTTGATCACTTATAAAATGCTATGAAAACCGGGTAACCAGCCCTAGGAGTCTTAGGACCTGAGAAAGTAATATCCAGGGGTCGATGATGAGGTTGCATTTTCATCCATTAGGATGCAATGGCAGACGACAAATGTAAAGCAATGTCACCAAAGACTGGACCTTTCAATATGCTTTGGTGTCATTCATGATAATAATAAATGTTAATTCCCTACAAGACTCCTTTCCTCTGCAATAAAGATGTGGCCCGATAGAGGCACAGAACTGGTTTGATGAGAGGAAGTTTGTTATTGCTAAACCAAGAAAAAGATATTGCATATAAAATGAACAGTGAAAATACTGTAGAGGAAAATACATTAAAACAAAATTAATTTCTTAAGTGTTAATATCATTTGAACATAAGTATTGTGCAAACTTACTTCAACCAATCTTTGGATTTTTTTCCAAATTATTGTTATTTTTTAAACAGGTTTTGATTTAAAGTAAGCACTTAATGGTTTCAACCAGAATAATAAACTAATGTAAACTAGAGAATATTTAAAATGAGACAGCTGACATTTACTCAACGTAACTAAATTCTGAGGAGTAATTACCAAAATACTGAAAACAATCTTAATTTTCAATTATACAATTACAAACTGGACACAAATTGCGGACAATAGAAAATAGATTTCTTGTTTGTGAAATTTAAAGAAAGTTAAACCTTAATGAAAGACGATCGACTTTTCATCAGATTGGACCAAGAAAACAATGTTTTCCATTGGTCTTTCAATTGCTAATACTATCTATCGGTCGCAACTCCTGGGTAGAAGGAGCAACGTGAAATAAAGTGTCTCAGGCACGCGCCTTCACTATACCTCAATATATATACATTAACTGAAGTATGTGAATTTGATGAAAGTGAAACGACATATGCAAAAGAGAATATTCACCTTGATTACATAAAATGAAAGAATTGAGAAATATGAAATGATTTGTACCTTTTATCTTTAACAAAGAAACCAGTCAGGCTTTGGAGCAGCATTCTGTTTTCTTTCATTGCAGCTTCTTCAGTAGAATCCTAAAATAGTTAAGTATTTTATTTAATAGTAAGTATTGAATTTGAAAATATGTTTAAAATAATTTTCTAATATATTTTTTAGAATAAATAACTCCAACAGAAAAAAATAATTCACAAAAAACAGTAAACAATGTACATATAAGGTGTGTTCAAAAAGTATCCTACCTTTGAGCATAAAAAACAAGTTTGTGTATTTCACAAATTATATTTAATCACCTTCAAAATACTCCCCTTGGGAGTTCACACACTTCTTCCAGGGGTTCTGCCACTGCTAGTAACACCTCTGGAATGCTATGGAGCTCCATTGTTGCTTTACTCTCATAATTTCCTCTTGCAACTCAAATCGCTTCCCTTTCAGCATGGTTTTCAGTTTGGGGAAGGGCCAGAAGTCACATGGTGCCAAGTCAAGAGAGTAGGGAGCCTGTCAAACAAATGATGTGTTGTTCTTGACCAGGAAAGCTTGGATTACTTGGGCGGAATGAGCGGACGCATTGTTGTGGTGAAGTTGCCAATTCTTCAGCGCCCACGTCTGGCTGCTTTCGACACATAGCATCACAAAGGCAATGTATAACCTCCAGGCAGTATTCATTATTGATTGTTTGGCCTTGTGGTGCATATTCATGATGCACAATACCATGGGAATCAAAGAAACAGGTTAACATTACCTTTACATTACTGCAAACCTGTCATGCTTTTTTGGTTCTTGGTGATGACAGAAGGTTCCATTGAGAGGACTGGAATTTGGGTTTTGGGTCGTAACCATAAACCCATGCCTCATCACCAGTGATGATGGTCTTCATGAAGTTTGGGTCATGGTTTGCACAGTCAAGCATGTCCTGAGCAATTTCCAAGCGGAGTTGCTTTTGCTGCTCTGCCAGCACCTTGGGGATGAATTTCGCCAACACACTCCACATGCACAAATCCTACATTAAAATGGAATGCACTAGTTTTGTTCTTACACCCACTGCATGAGCAATTTCTTGGATTGTTACACGACGGTCTTCCATGACTATTCCCCAGACCTTCTCAATGGGATCCTTGTTTCGGCTTGTGGATGTCCTGTCTGAGCATGCCTCTCTCTCCACTGAGGTGCAGCCATGTTTGAAGCAGTTGTACCACTCCTTGATCTGAGTTTTACCCATGGCATCATTGCCAAAGGCCGGCTGAATCTTCTGGATGATTTGAGCTCGAGTATCACCAAGCTTTTGGCAAAACTTGATGCAATATCTTTGCTCAATGCATTTGGCCATCTTGCATGAAAAAAATCCAACGACCGCACACATGTCTGTACTCTAGATGCAACAGCCGGTAACTGTCATGGCCTAGTGGGGTGAAAATTTTCAATGCATGTGCAGGAAAGGTGGCGTCACTTTCCACCCAAAGAATTTTGCTCACATGACAGTGAGTGGGCTTGAATCCAAAACCACATAGCTGTGGTGCAAACTTCTTAACCACACTGCCATGCCTGTGGCAATGGGATGTGTGCATAATATATATTTCGACTAGATCAAGTCAAATGTTTTAACAGAAAAACAAAAGGAACAAGTCAAAGTTCAATAATAACCTGGTAAATGGCCATAGTTAAGTAAAAGAGAAAGTTACCTGGGGTGAAGTCAAAGCAATTTTCCATAACCATGTCTGTAGTGTTGTTATATCAACAGAGGCCAATTTTGTTAAGCAGGCACACAAAGATTCATAGTCTTTGTCATTTGGATTTTTTTCAGCTGAAAAGGTTTTAAAAGGAATACAATTTAAATGAAATATAATTTCCCTGATTTCAACCCTTTAGCATTCAGATTACTCTGTTAAATATAATGTTTATTATTTATATTCTTTTGAATAAATCATGCATTATCTTGTAGTTAAGAGATTTTGATGATGTGCTTGTTTAGTTTTAAAATGACATTGTAGGGTTGAAGTGAGAGGCTGGATCTGGCCAGTTTCAACATAAAACAGGTTAAATATTTTGGCCAGATATGGCCAGTTTGAATGCTAAAGGGTTAAGAGGAATCTGGTTGAAAGACTTCCTTGCTAGTTTAAGATATAGTAGTTTAAGACTACTTAAAAGAAATCTCAATAAAGATTTTTACAAAGACATCAAAAACAAGTTTGTTTGTTTTTTTGGGGTTTTTTTTTCCATTAATAACAACAATTTAAATTCCATTATGTAAATTGTGAACCAACAGTTTTAAATGTAAAACAAATGACATGGGTTAAGTGTGGAACAGACATTTTGTAACTATTCATATACCTGGTTGTATGAAACAAATTTCATGATTTAAAGTGATCTAAATGGAAACCATTATGAAAATTTCATTTTAATGTATTTTTCCAAATACCAGCTTAATAACAACAACATTATTTTACTAAATTCAAAAGAAATATGGCAACAAAAGGGTTAAAATAGGTATATTGTATCCTGCATGTAGTAGGAAGCAACTAAAAGCATTAGTGTCTTGAAGAGCATCCGGTCATAAAACACAGCTTCAAAACCTCTCACAACTTTTGTCTGCATGGACAAGCAGACATAAAAACAATCATGGTGATGACGAATATTTATGACGAATTAATAAATTTCATCATGAATATTTTGAACTTTACAGAGGAAAAATAAAGTGTACGGTAGTTAGCTAGCCAGTAAAACACAACTTACATTCAATAAATGATATTCTACCATCTCTACAAATTATAAATGGTGTATTTTGTAAGATGAGGAAATAATGTTGTCAGCATCAAAAGTAGTATAAAGCTGAACCCTTTAGCATTCAGATGTAATGTCCAATGTAATGTTTATTTATCCATATTGGGTCCAACCCATGCCAGCATGGAAAACGGACGTTAAAGGATGATGATGATTGTTTTGAATTAATCATGCATTATATCATAGCTTTGAGATTTCAATGATATGACTATATTTTTAGAATGACATTGTAGGGTAGGTGTAAGGTCAAATCTTGTTGGTTTCAACATAAAACAGGTAAAATATTTGGGCCAGATATGGCCAGTTTGAATACGAAAGGGTTAAAGAAATCTGAACTAACTGTTGGTTCAAATGCTTAACCCTTTAGTATTTAAACCGGCCATATTTGGCCCAAATATTCTACCTGTTTTATGCTCAAATTGTCAAGATCTAGCCTCTTACACCTACCTTACAATGTCGTTCTAAAATTATACAATCGCATCATCAAAATGTCAAAGCTATGAGAAAAAGCATAATTAATTCAAAACAATGTGAATAAATAAGTATTAAATTTGACAGAATAATCTGAATGCTAAAGGGTTAAACACAATTAGAGCACTACATGACATCTTCATAAAACATTTGAATTTTATCTTAGAATCTTTTCTCATTATAGCAGAAAGCAGGAGAGGAAGTGACCAGTTATTTATAAAAATTTAATTAAGCTTTAGCAATTACTTAGCAACAAGTTTTCAATAATAGTGAATATAATATTTGGTTACAATCAGAATACAAAACAGTTGTTTGTTGAAGCAAGAGAATAGCTAAAAGATATAACAGTTCAATTAAAATAATAGCTCTGGTAGTGTTGAGTAAGATTGAAATTTTTAGCTTTCCATTTCTGGTCATTTCCAAAAACAGGTCCACGTCTCCAGTTTCAACCCTTTTAATACAAACCCTCACCCCTCAGACCATCTTTACTTCTTAAAGTGATCTAAATTTAAATATTCCATCAAAATTTCACGATAATTTATGTTCCAAACACCCAGTTTAATAATGGTAAAGTCATTTTACAAAATATGGTAACAAAAGGGCTAAATGACTTGAATTAACCAGTTTACATTTAGATTTCTTCTGACATAACAGAAAGAGCAGCCAACTCTCCTCTACAGTCATACAAAAGAAATCAAAGACAATGTCGATATACAGGCTGAATAAAATGTAGGATGGTCACAGCTGGAACACCTGTCATTTCATAAGTCTCACCAACTATTCTTTCACAACAATATTGTTCAATTAATATTGTAAAAGAGATCATTGCGCTTCTACCCAAGAATTACAGGAAAACAAATATCTGATTATAAAAACTCCGATCATGTTTGATATTATTTTATTGAAGCTCCACCAAGTTTAGTATTTTTAAGTTGCCATTGGGAATAATAATAGCTTCTTGAGATATTTGATCTCTAAAAGAGGTTCATTTTAATGGGTCATTATAATCAAGTCTACCTACAAATACCCAAAAGTTCTACAATGCTATGAAATTTACAAAGGCTGTCTTTGAAGCAAAGAAAAGTCTTAAATAGCCAAAACACTACATCATATATTGAACAAGCAACTCAACCTGGCTTTCACAGAGGTTTACAAAAAACACTGACACTGTATGAACAGTAACTTTGATTATATTCAGCAAATATCAAGACTAGCCGTATGCACATTCACTCATATGTAGATAAATCGAAAATTTAGAACAAAGCAATAAAATTCAAAACGACGTACACATGGAATGTATTAGGTTGAGGCTCAGTGTGAGATGGAAAAAAGGGTGGATGTACGTTTCGAGCAATGGCTCTTCAGCAGAAAGAGGACAGACGGAAAGTAGCTTGTGCTAGGCAGGAAGGAAGTGGAACTAAATTATCATATGCAATATATATATATATATACATACTTATATATAT
>JAOPUL010003537.1:11200654-11217538 GCA_027564515.1 Octopus rubescens | reverse complement strand
CTTTCATCCTTCCGGGGTCGATAAAGTGAGTACCAGTTACGAACTGGGGTCGATGTAATTGACTACTCCCCTCCCCCTAAAATTTCGGGCCTTCGTGCCCAGTATAGAAAGGATTATTATTATCATTTCACTTCTCAGAGCTCTTGACTTCCTTTGTTCTGGCTCATTCTGTAAAAGTGGACAATAACCTGTTATCAAAGGACTCAAAGGGTTTCTTTCCACGATCCTTAACATCCAAATACCAATCTCAAAATCCTCGCTGTCCCCAATAAAGCAATTTTCTGAGCACGTTCTACCCTCATGTCAATCCCAATTTCCTCAGCAATTTTTTCAAACCTGGTGGTTAATGTTCCCAAATCCCCTACAACTACAAGGATGACTTTCTTCATTGCCCATCCCAATTTCATGCAATCTCATCTTTTAGTGGTTTGTATTTCTCAATCTTTTCCAGTTCTTTATCCTCCACTCATATATCCCCAGCTATGGCAATATCTATTACTTTAGTTTCCTTCATCATTTTATCAACTACAATAATGTTGACAATTATTATTATTATTATTATTAAGGCAACAAGCTGGCAGAATCGTTAGCATGCCCGGCAAAATGCTTAGCAGCATTTAGTCCGTCTCTAAGTTCTGAGTTCAAATTCCACCGGGGTCGACTTTGCCTTTCATCCTGCCAGAGTTGATAAAATAAGTACCAGTTTAACACCGGGGTCAATGTAATTGACTAAACCCCTCCCCTGAAATGGCTGAAACCATTATTATTATTATTAAAGGCGGCAAGCTGGCAGAATTCTTAGCATGCCGGACAAAATGCTTAGACTGTAAAAGACTAGATTCTGTGACAGTAATACCAAGTCTGTCTAAATGGTTGGCTCAGAATAGTGGTGGTGGTGATAAAAGGTAACTAAAATAAGAACTATGTTCTTCAGAATGGGTGCTGGAAGAGGAATATCTGCTGCATCTTCTGGTTCTATAAAATACCAATTGAACAACTGATAGAATAATGTGGCCCTTCAAGGAAAAGAATCAGCCACTCAGAGTGTTTGGTTGTCACACATTCAGACAAGATACCAAAGATAACATTAAGAAGGACACCAACTGGAGAGTAAAAAGAGGGGTGGGGCACATCTGGATTGGAATGGTTGAAGGTGAACTGAGAGAAATGGCTCAAATATGGGGTATGGCACTGCAGAGATTTGCTAAAGATTGGTCTGAATGGTATTGAAGAGTCCAAGTCTTTATTTTCTGACTGAAAAGATGAGCTTTAACTAAATAATCTCCAAATTCTGTGTTCAAATCACATCAAAGTCCATTTTGCATTTCATCTTTTGAAATAGATGTCATAAGTACCAGTTATATAAGGGGAACAAGGGTCAATGCAGGGAGGGGGAGGGTCTGGTGCCTAATTAAAATATTATTAACAGGCAACATGTTGCAGAAGTGGATTGTTTGATGTCCTCCAGCTGGAACTTGCTTCACTTACGTCTTTAGGAATGTAATGAACATCACAGCTTCCTGTGTCTTTTATCATACATCTTCGAATGTTGTGCTTCTGTTTCTTTGATGTCTATTATGTGCCCTACTGGACCTTAGTCCTTTATTGGAGGGTTCTGTTAGGATATCAGTTTGTTTTGGAGATTGCTAGACCCTCACTGATCCCTGTTTCATTTCTAGAAGAGGGCCTTGACACGGGTCTCTCACTAAACTTCAGATGACCGGCACAATGTTGCTGATTGAGAAATAAACAGGCTTGACTGGTATTTTATTGTCCTCACCCACATTTATACTCGAAGTACAGACAGCCAATATTCCCGCAATATATTCACTCCAACCCTACCCCTCCATCCACCCCACCCCCTCGTGTCTTTCAATGAAACCATTTTTCAAAAAGTTTTGTTTACCTTTTTATGAATTATTGTTTAATTTGTATATATATTATTTGTTGTCGGCCCTGGTCGGCCCTGGTTGAGCAGACCTGGGGTCAAAAGTATCCTAGCCTTGACTATTATTCTCATTTTCAGACCAAGTGTATCTAGGACTATGTTAACTAATGTGTCCTCCTGTTCTAACACTGTTGGATGTGATTTGAGGGATATTTTGCTGATATTTCTACCAAGTTTGAGTAAGAGCAGAGCAGGTTACCTTAAAATAACTGAGATGATTCACACCTCTCACTTGTAAGTGATGCTTTATATATATATATATATATATAAGGTGAAGGCATGGCTGTATGGTAAGAAGTTTGCTTCCCAACCACATGGTTCCGGGTTCAGTCCTACTGTGTGACACCTTGAGCAAGTGTCTTCTACTGTTGCCTTGGGCCAACCAAAGCGTTGTGAGTGGATTTGGTAGACGGAAACTGAAAGAAGTATGGCCGCAGTCTAATGACTGAAATGAATAAAGTATAAAAGATTACATATATATATATATATATATATATATCAACATCATCGTTTTAACATCCCCTTTGCATGAGTCAGATGGAATTTGTTGAGGCAGATTTTCTACAGCTTGATGCCCTTCCTGTTTCCAAGTCAGGTAATATTTCTCCATGAGCTGACATATTTTCATGGAAGATTGGATAGAAGGTACACCACATGTGTTTACAACTGTCACATGAAGTCATGGTGAGGGGACAGTAACAAACACACCTATATGAACCCAAATAATGTGTGTGTGTGTGTTACTGTCCGCCTGCCTTGATTTCTCATGGTGGTTGTAAACAAGTGCCACTGTCACACAAGCAGTCTCCTTCGTTTCCAATCCTCCATGAAAATGTCTGGTCATGGAGGATATATTGCCTTATCTAGCCACGAGGTAATGTTACCTTATTTGGAAACAGGTGAGGGTTGATGACACGAAGGGCATCCGGCTGTAAACAATTTCCTTATCATCATCATCATCATTTAACATCCATTTTCCATGCTGGCATGAGTTAGACGTTTTGACAGGAGCTAGGCAAACTAGAGAGCTACACCAGGCTCCGATTGTCTGTTTTGGCAAGGTTTCTACAGCTGGATGCCCTTTCTAATGCCAACCACCTTACAGAGTGCACTGGGTGCTTTATATGTGGCACCAGCACCAGTGCTTTTTACGTGGCACTCAACAAATTCTGTCCAACCCATGCAAGTATGGATAAGTGGACTTTAAAATGATGACATTTTTTTGTACATAACCAACAATAAATATACAAAGAATAAAGAGGTAAGTTGAATTCATCAGAGAAAACCTGCAAAATCATTGAGTAAAAACCTTCAGTTATTTATTGAGATCTCTTTAATGTGTTTAGCTAAAATCCAGCCACAGGTCACCTTGTTTCCTCTTCTTTTGGTGTCTATAAAGGAAATACTGATATGTTCCTAAGTGAAGGCGAGAGTGGCTTAGTGGTTAGGGTATTCAGCTCGTGATCATAAGGTCAGGAGTTCAATCCCCAGCAGCGCATTATGTCCTTGAGCAAGACATTTTATTTCATGTTGTTCCACTTCACGCACTTGGCAAAAATGAGTTGTACCTGTATTTCAAAAGGTCAACCTTATCCCATTCTGTGTCATGCTGAATCTCCTTGAAAACTACGTTAAGGGTACATGTAGGCTGTTCCATTGATTGGTTCAACTGAAACCCTAGACATAACCAACAGAGTGCGAGTAAAAAAACAAAAACTGATATGTTCCTAAATCCCACATGTCATTTTGTCCATCCCGTTACAGGTTCTAACCCCACTGACCCCCTTATACTAACTTACTCCCCCCTTATACTAACCCCTTATACTTCATACAGTGGTAAATGATAAGCAGCAAACAAAATATGTTATGGATATTTTATGGCGTTAATAAGGGCATCGAGCCGTAGAAACCAAGCCAAATCAGACTGGAATATGGTACAACCCTGTGGTTTGCCAGCTCTGGTCAAACCGTCCAACCCATGCCAGCATGGAAAATGGATGTTAAAGGGATGATGATGCTTAATTATCTTCTGGGTTCAAATCTCATGCAGGCCAACTTTGCACATCTAATGCCAACCACACAATTGGTAAAGTATTTGGGATGATTATTTCCAATTAAGTAGATTGAAATGGGTTTTGGGTAAGTGAAAAAAAGAAGTTTGCTTCAAAACGACATGGTTTAGAGTTCATTCTCATGGCACGGACACCATTGGCTGGTGTTGTCTACAATAGCCGCAGACCAATCTATGACTTGGGAGTGAAATTTGGTTAGGCAGCAACTGGAACAAGTCCATTGTATGTGTGTATCTTTTACTTGTTTCAGTCATTAGACTGTGGCCATGCTGGGGCACTGTCTCGAAGAATTTTGCTTGAATGGTTTGACCCGTCCTATTTTATTTTAAGCCTGCTTATTCTATCAGTTTTTATTGCCAATCCACTAAGTCACAGGGATGCAAACACACCGATACTGGTTGTCAAGCAGTGGTAGACGATAAACACACACATAATAGGTGCAGGCATGGCTGTGTGGTAAGGAGCTTGCTTCCCAACCACATGGTTCCAGGTTCAGTTTCACTGCGTGGCACCTTGGGCAGGTGTCTTCTACTATAGCGTCGGGCCAACAAAAGCCTTGTGAGTGGATTTGTTAGACAGAAACTGAAGGAAGCCCATCATATATATATATCTATGTATATGTGTCCATGTTTGTCTCCCACCACCGCTTGACAACCAGTGATTGTGTGTTTACATCCCCCGTAACTTAGCGGTTCGGCAAAAATAATCAATAGAATAAGTACCAGGCTTTAAAAAAATAAGTACTGGGGTCAATTCATTCGACTAAAAATTCAAGGCGGTGCCCCCAACATGGCCGCAGTCTAATGACTGAAACAAGTAAAAGATAAAAGATATATACACGACAGACTTTTTTCAGTTTCTGTTTGTCAAATTGACTGACAAGACTTTGGTCAGCCTGAGGCTATAGTAGAAGATACTTGGCCAAGGTGCCATGCAGTGGGATTGAACCTGGGCCCATGTGGTGCCTTCCAGTGATTTGGGGTATTGTTGTGTAACCCCTAGGTTAGCCTTGATCGAACAGATCTGCTTCTATCTGTCTTCACTTCAGGTACATCATCTAGGATTACATTTTGCAATGGTAGGTCAAGCAACTGGTTTTATAAGACCAACATATGTTCATAGTTTCCCCCCTTCTCTATTAAGATGAAATTTCTCCGAAGAATGTGAATGTTGTAGATAATCAGTTTCTTGTAGTTATCTCCCCCTTTTCTTTAAGAATTGCTAATAATTACCACCAGGTTTTTTTTTCTATACATTCCCCAACTGAAAGGGAAACTTAATGAACCTTCTCTCAATACATCTTCGCTGTGATAGAACGATATAGAATCACATAATTATCTCCCTTAGACTCGTTATATATTTCTATAGAATACCGTATTTTTCCTCCTCTAATAACACTTGTTCCTCACCAGCTGAAAGAAGCCAAATATGAGGATTTGGTTTATGAGGCTCTTGTCAAAAGGTGGAACACCGCTGAACTTCTCATTAAATTAGGTTTCTGCAGCTTTCCAGCCAGATCGGTATGTTGTTTTCTACAGAACATTGGTTTGGAACCCAAACAAAGGAAAAAAAAAGGAGATAAGGATGGCAGCTGAAACCAGTTCAAAGTAACTGTGGTTGACAAGAGACTTGTAGGCGAATATTTCTAAGGGGCGAAATACTTCTGACCCCTGAGATACTTGATGACGATACAGAAGGGGTTTTCGACATTGCAATGACTTCAGTCCCCATCACCAGATGAGTTTACAATACCTCTGGGTGCAGGGCTGGGTTTATAAGAGACGAATGCCCCCCGGGCCACCCTCGATATTAGTGCTCTATACCCTGCTACGAAGGGTATGGAGCACTCAATAGAGGGGGGAGGGCGTCACCCAGCAATCTTGCATGAAGGGGCTCTCTTTCAATATATAAACATATATTGATATCTTTAAAAATGTAATGCATTCTCTTTTATGATAAACAACCATAGATTTCTCCACGTTACCGACATCAATAATTTTCCAAGATTTTAATTTTTTCGTATGAGAGGCCCCCGAACTTGAAGTGCTCCCGGGCACCCCATAGTTTAAATCCAGTCCTGCCTTTGTATCTTCTAACGTTTCTGTGTGGGGAGCAAAGCAGATTTCGTCTAAGATTGGTCTTTGCTAGAGTAAGGGAGATAATCGCCTTACTAGGAATTCATTCATTCATTTATTTTTCCGTTAGTGAAGTGAAAGGAACAAAGCAGGTTATATCTTTAGAAAGTTCTTGAATTAAATTTTCATTCTTATAGGGTCCCTAACCGTCTTTGATGGTATAAAAGACGTACTGGCATATTCGACAAACTCCAGCTTCAGCAGCACATATTCAGTGGGGCGGGAAATTTTGTAGTGTATTAAAGTATGTAATACCGACTCAATTTCGCATATAATGCCTAAAATTCTTTTTTGAGACATTTTTCGAAAAAACAAAGTACGTCTTATTGGTATCAAAAACGGTAATTAATAAATGTCAAATAAACGCTACATAATTCCAGGAAGACATAATTATCTTCCGTATTTTATTGCCAACACAGAAGCATAAGGGAAGCAACTCAAATAATAGCAAATCAGACTGGAATGGAGGAACTCGTTGTAGTTGTTACTGAGAGGAGATAATTTTACAAAAATATTCATTTGTTAGCAGCTACGAAGGGATCATTTTTTTTTTTATGAAATTTTGCAGAGATAGGTTTTCCATGGAGTAGATAGCGATAATGTTCGTAAAACTTGAAAAAAATAAAGGCATGTATTTATTGCAAATATACAAATGAGAAATTTTATTTTATTTAATTTTTAAGGTAATTAACAATTTTCTTTTAAAAATAGGTGTTCATTTTCATCATTTTGTATAAGCACCAAGAAATTTGATAAAAAATTGAATTACAATTATTGTATGGCATTTTACATTAGATAAATAAATATTAAATTAACATTGCCCCCCCCCCCAAAAAAAGAATTGTATATCATTTCAACCAATCAACCAGTTCATTATCTTCTACCCAGAGGCACATTATCTTCTACCCAGAGGCACACATGTTCTTGGGTAAATTAAAAATTTTCTTTTTCCTTCAGAGCTGTTGATTTGTTTGGAGTATTTTCTGGGTGGCGGCAGGTGATTTGGTTTGGTTTTTTTTGTTCAGAGACCATTTGTTATGTTTTTATAAACCAATTTGGCTGACACACAATCTTCAATAGCCATTCCTACAAACAGAAATAAAAGGTGAAAATAGCAGCTAAGAGGACCAGGTTACACAAGAGGACAGTTCTGTTGGGTTTGTTTTGCCAACTATTTATATTTTTAATAAAAATTTAATCTGGTGTAATCCAAAGATGGATTCTGTGTCAGAGTGGTGGTCATATAGCCATGTAGATTTCAGAAAGAAAAAAAACAAACAGGATTATCAGGTAATGAATTTTATGCTGTACAGACTGGAAGAAACAGAAGAATTCAAAATTTTGGTCTTTTGTCAAGAGACAAAGAAAGAAGATAAAGATAAAGAAGGTTCCATGAGTTCTACAATGGATGAATAAAGCTTAAAAAAAGAGGACTTAATCATCACTCAATAATCAAGTATGACCTGGTAACCTGTATCACACGCTAATTGTTTTAGTGGGGGGGGGGAGCACACCAGCACATGACTGGTACTTATTGTTTTAAGTGCCTCTTTAGTGGTGAGCAGACATAGATGACCCCCTTAAAAATTGGTGGGGGGGGGGTAAGAAGTACACCAGTACATGACTGGTACTGATTTTCAACTGAGTAGACTGGAACAATTGAGAAATGAGCCTTACTCAAGGATACAAAGTACCATTTGGTCCACGCACCGATTGAATTGCAAGACCAAACAATTCAAGTGGATTGTTATTCTGTGAGAAAAGAATTGGAAAACATCACCTTGGGCAGAGTGTCTTCTACTATAGCGTCAGACCAACCAAAGCCTTGTGAGTGGATTTGATAGACGGAAACTGAAAGAAGCCCATCGTGTGTGTATGTGGGATATATAACATAACGAGAAAAAGTTGAAAATGCGTCAATCTGTAATTTAAACTTTTTAACTTAAGTGGAGAATCATTTTATTCTGTTTATCTTTTATTTGTTTCAATCAGACTGCGGCCATGCTGGGGCATTGCCTTGAATTTTTAGTTAAATGAATCAACCCCAGTACTTATTTTTTAAAGCTTGGGACTTATTCTATCGATCTCTTTTGCCAAACTGCTAAGTAAACTCACCAACACCGGTTGTCACGCGGAGGTGGGAGCCAAATACATACAAGGACACACACACACACACACATTATATATATATATATATATATACATATATATACACGACAGGCTTCTTTCAGTTTCCGTCTACCAAATCCACTCACAAGGCTTTGGTCGGCCCGAGGCTATAGTAGAAGACACTTGCCCAAGATGCCACACAGTGAGACTGAACCCAGAACCATGTGGTTGGGAAGCAAAAAGTTTGTGTCATTAACCCTTTTGATACCAACCCACCTGAGACCACTTCTGGTTCTACAATACAAACTTCTAGTCTTAAAGTGATCTAATTAAATTTCATGTTAAATTATGTTGCAAACCCCAGCTTAATAATGACAAAGTTATTTTACTAGAATTTGTTGTTACCGTCAAAATTAATTGAAACAAAAGCAATATATTTCAACAGAAATAGGGTAGGAAAAGAGTTAAACCAATTCTTATTGTTATGAATATGTCAAGGATCTGAATGTTAAATATTTTGGATGTGCCGGTGACACATTAGAGGCACACATGCCGGTGACGCGTTGAAAGCACTCGTGCCGGTGACGCGTTGAAAGCACGTGTGCCGGTGACACGTTACACGCACTCGTGCAGGTGACACGTTAGAAGCACTCGTGCCGGTGACAGATTAGTAGCACTCGTGCTGGTGACATGTTTAAAGCTTTCAATACACTCTGTGGAGTGGTTGGTGTTAGGAAGGCCATTGAACCGTAGAAACCATGTCAAAACGGACTGGTTTCCGGTGCAGCTCCCTGGCTTGCCAGTTTCTGGTCCATAAGCCCCCTCCCCAAAACCCACTTTAATCTAATGAGAGGCTTTCAAATATGAATAGAGTAAGAAAGAATTATCAGATATTTCAATTGTAATTGCTTAGACACTTGATTAGAAAAAAAGCAAATTAAAAAGCTAGATGCAAGTGTGGTTGTGTAGTTTGCTTCCTAACCATGTGGTCTTGGGTTCCATCCCACTGCACAGCACCTTAGGCAATCAAAACCTTGTTGAATGGATTTGGTAGATGGAAAGAAGACCATTGTATGTGTGCGCGTGTAAGAGCGTGTGTATTTATGTGTGTCTTTGTGTTTGTCACCTCACCCCCACCACTACTTGACAACCAGTGTTGGTTTGTTTACCTTCCCATAACTTAGCAGTTCAGCAAAAGTAACTGATAGAATAAGTACCAGGCTTTAAAAAAATAAGTACTGGGGGTCGATTTATTCAAAGCAATACCCCAGCATGGTTGCAGCCCAATAACCAAAACAAATAAAAAGACAGTGCCATGGGGTAGTTCATGGTAGCTTCAAGCAAACCAGAAGAGATTTGAGAAGGTGAGAGTGTTTAGACATGGTTACAAGAGAGCAAAATCTCAGAAGAATTAATGATGAAGAAGGCATTAGGAAGAGCATCAAGCCGTAGAAACCAAGCCAAATTAGACTAGAACCTGGTGCAGCTCTCTAGCTCTCCAGCTTTGGTCAAACCGTCCAACCCATGCCAGCATGGAAAACAGATGTTAAAAGATGATGAAAAAACACTAAGTTTGGAAAACCAAATATTCAGTAATCCTCTGGGGGTATTATTTGTGTTTATAATACCCCCCCCCCAATTAATGAAAGTCCAACACATTATTTAAACGAATGGGGGTACCTTCTTCCTCACTGCTATCTTCAGAACTGCTGAAGTCGTCCTCATAATAGGTGTTAGAATCAGATGTGCTACTGCTGCTTGTTTCAGATGTCTCTGATCCCTGCTTTTGTCTTTTTAGAGATGAAGCCTGAAATTATATTTTTAATACATGTAATTTTTCTAATTAATACAATTACTAATTATTTTTAATTAACCTAAATAAAATATGAAAGTTGAAAACAACAACCGACATTATGAAATTTGAAACTACCAACCTTTCTAAAAGAGACTGTTACCAAGTTGAACAATAAGTCAGTTAAATTGATACAGCATGTTAGCTTGTGCACTCTCTGCCAAGCTGTAAATCCAGCAGTGATGCTGGTTTTCATTTCATCATCTTTCTCCTGAAATTTAAATTAAAGAATTCAAAATTTCAAAGAAAAAGATTTAGTATCTTTTATAATGAAAAATAAACAAAAATATGAACGTACCATTTCATCAAAAAAGATTCATTAAAATGTTTTAAATGAATAAATTATGTATTAACCCTCTAGCATTTAAACTGGCCCAAATATTCTACCTATTCAAACCAGTCAGATCTGGCCATTCATGTCTACCCTACAATGTCATTCTAAAAATATTCTAAAAATTAATAATCACATCATTGAAATCTCAAAGCTACAAGATAATGCATGATAAATTCAAAACAATGTGAATAAATAAGCAGCACATTTGACAGAGTTATCAAAATGCTTAAAAGGCTAAATAACATTTAGGAAAAGATTCCAAACAAAAAGTCAAATAAATATTCCAACTATGTTCCAGAAGGTGAGAAGTTCAAAAGAACAAAAGAAGCAATGTCTTAGAATATAGAACTCGAAGATAAGTTTGAGAACCAATAATATATTTTATCCAAAATCATTAGTCCAACAAAATATATTTTGTTTCACCTATGGCTCTTCAGGAACTAAATACTGTTCTTTAGTTTCTGAAAAGCCATAGGCAAAACCCATGCCTGCATGGAAAAACGGACGTTAAAGGATGATGATGATGATGATGATGATGAAAACAAAGTATATTTTGTTGGAGTAACAATTATGGATTAAATATTTTATTCCTACAATGTGAAATTCAACAAAAAAAGCAGTGATTAATACAAAAATGGAAGAGTGTTTTGGATAATTGTGAAAGAAAACTCATCACAGACCTTGACCACATTCCCTTCAACTTGCAAATCATCAAGTAATTTTGAAAGCAGCTGGATTGCATTTGATGCTAAAGCAACAGACAAAACTCCAAATCCTTGAAAACTGAAAAAATTAAGAAAATAAAAGAAAATATAGAATATAAAAATTAAAAAATTAAATGAATTGAAACACTTTTAAAAACCAAGAAGAGGAAGTCTTACCTCTTTGCAGAAGCTGGTCGAATATTTTGAGATTCTTTAGAACTTTTCTGAGAATCTTGGCCTTTGGTCCGTGTAGAATCTTTGCGCTCAAGTATGACATAGAGGGTCAGTGATAAGATACTCTGCAATCCTTTCAGGAGTAACCAGGCAGCCATCATATGCAAGTTCTGTACCACCTAAAATGATAGATTTCACAGAAAAATAAACTCTGCTATAATATACATTCTGCTATAATATACATTCATAATCAACATAGAGATTCACATTTTGCCTTCTATACACATAAAATAATGTTCCTGTCAACCCTGCTCCCCACCAGGGCAACCGGAGACGTGGTTAGTGACAGTAAAGGCAGACATGGAAGGACAATCCAGCCTCCGCATCTATGGTCTTCGGCAGTGGAACCGGGCATGCATATCAATTATAGCTTGACTTTGACTGACTGTCGGATGTGGTCAGCATTCGTGAGGGACATGGTGAACTTGTTGGTCAGCGCCAGCTCACCCCCCCCCCCTGGGATAAATGCCGCTGCAAGTACAAGCTTCATTCTCTGAAGAAGCAAAGTGACTCAGTTGAGTTTTAAAAAGAACTGAGGTAACAAGTGAGATGTGATCCTTAAACCGTCCATGTTAACCCTGGCATACTCCAGTTCAGGTTCCCTTAAACTGTCGGTAGATTCAAGCCATGGCAGTGTTCCAGATGTGGGAGCAATATTCCATTTGCAGGCCACATATGAACATTGTAGAGTGTCAATAATTGTCAGGGGTTGAAATATCTTCTGGCCCTGAAGAAAAGGGCCAGTCTTTGAGAGGCAGTCCAAGCTGTATTAAGGATGAGCTTTTACCAAGAGAGACCCTAGGTCGGTGATAGTGAGGCCCAACAGTTGGAGTGATCAGCAAGGCCCAAGATGCTCCTATTTAGGAGTGGCATGCAATGTTTTTTGATACAAGTAGCATTTGTGATTTCTTTCTCATGAAAGAGACAAGACTAAAATGTTCTCATTAAAAGATTTTTCCCAAGGTCTGTGTCAACAGAATTGGTGCCAGTTTGGCATTTTGTGCCTTGGTCATATATGGATGAGGTATGGTTGGAGATCTGATAGGAAGTTACATCCAAAAAATGAGAGACAAGTGGAGCCCATAAGCAGGCAATTTCAAGAGATTTTCATATCAGACATCATTGAAAATGTTGCTGATGTCAAAAGCAACAACATAGTCTTCACTAAATTTCTCCATAGTGACAGCACATAGGTGGTGACGTAAGTCTATGGATTAGCTTAACTGTCTTTCATCATCATTGTGTCTGTTTTCCATACTGGCATGGGTTGGATGGTTTGACAGCAGCTGCAAGCCAGAGGGCTGCACCAGGCTCCAGTCTGTTTTGGCATGGTTTCTACGGCTGGATGCCTTTCCTAATGCCAACCACTTATACAGAGTGTACAGGGTGCTTTTTATGTGGCATCAGCACATTTATTGCATAAACATGCTGAGGTCATCTTGATGATTCCCAAGAGTTAAATATATTCTAAGATTAAATCTAACAATATAATGTTTTCAACTTACATGCCCACCAGCTCGGGTGGAGTTTCTAATCACAGATGAGACGATGTTAACAATTTCAAGCTGAAAATCAAAATAAATCAAATTTTCAATAAAATGAGAAAGTTGAATTGTGTGAATAAATATACAAACAATCACTAAATTATATTCAAAATAAGATTTTAGTCCAGCTTCATGTATTTTTCTGTAACTATGTTTTACAAAATGTTTAACTCCACATGGAACAAAATTTATCAAAATGATCCTTTTTTTTCTTTATATATAAAAAAAAATATCACAAAATGTTCCACTATTTTAGCTTTTACTAACCAACAGTCAAGTTATTCAGATTAACTTCTTAAATAATTACTAAAATTATTTAATAATATGAAAAGACAGTAGAGGATACCATATATAACTTTTTAAATAATTTCTAGACTGAAACAATTGCAAGAACAAAGCTACTTGAAATTGTTTTGTTTTTTTAAAAAGCAACAAATTTGAATAATTATTTCAAACATCTAAAAATTATCAATTTTTTTAGCCATTTTCTATTTATATTTTTAACACCTAGTTTACCATTCTAACATGTATTCCAAGAAAAATGTAAATATTTACATGAAGTACCAGAAAAACTGCTTTTAGTCAAATGAGTTTATACATATCTTGCAATCAGAAAACTAATAAATTTTCTATTTAGTTTAAGCAAAACAATTAAGAAATGAAAATTAATAAGTTGCTAATTTACTTTTTAAAGATTTGAACAAGACAATCTTCATTATCATCATTTAATGTCCCTTTTTTTATGTTGGTATGATTTGGACATTTGACAAGAACCAATGAAACAGAGGGCTGCACTGAGCTCCAGTGTCTGCTTTGGCAGGGTTTCAACAGCTGGATACCCTTTCTAATATCAACCACTTTACAGAATGTACTGGGTGTTTTTCATGGCACCAGCACTAGTGAGGTTGCCAAGTAACTGGCAAGACAAGATCCCTCAATTGAATGGAACATAGTATTGAAGAATTTAAAAGTATGATAGAGGGACAGGAACATGTGTCTTGCTGAAGAGATGAATACATAGCTCCCCCCAGCTGGAAAGAGAGAAATGGTGAGGGCATAGCCACAAGGTACAAGGTGACTATGAGAGAGCTTAGGGATGAGAGGAATAGAAAAGGTGGGTAGGTAGATAAGGACAATAGAGTGTGAAAAAAATAAGACAGACAAGCAGAGATGGGGACTGAGACAGATGCAGTAAATATCAGTTTAAGGGCAGGAAATTGAAGGAAATATTAACTACAAAATGCACTTTTAACAAAATAATAAATATTCCATGTAACTTCATTGCTGTCATTTGTTAATATTTACACAAAATGAGGGAAACTTACAGTTTTTTGAACAATGGTCATTCCACAATTGTCTAGTTCTTCATCTTTGTTTGCAGGATTTTTCATAGGAACTGCACTAGCAAGGTTAACAATGGTATTTGATATTGCCACAACAATGGAACTATAAAGGCAACCTAAAGTGACTATGGTGATTTTTTCAAGTTGCCGTGGTGTTAATGGTTCCAGCACTGGTAGACTAAAGGCTCGCCACACAATTAACACATCATTGAGCAGGGATGGATAGCTGAAAAAGATCATAAAATAAAGAAGGGTCACTTTTTTTAATAATATTTTTTAATAATATTTTTTTTAAATATCCCTTTTAATATTTTCGTGACTGCTGGCGAGCTGGCAGAATCCTTAGCACACAGGGCAAAATGCTTAGCAGCATTTCATCCGTCTTTACGTTCTGAGTTCAAATCCTGCCAAGATTGACTTTGTCTTTCATCTTTTCGGGATTGATAAAATAAGTACCAGTCGAGCACTGGGGTCGATGTAATCGACTTACCCCTCCCCCAAACTTGCTGGCCTTGTGCCAAAATTCGAAACCAATATTTTTGTGACTGCTTGCTAAATATATCTTGGGCAAATATTTTCTATAGCCTTGTGTTGACTCATACCCAGTAAGTGAACTGGACCCTGTATAGAAGCCAAGCGGGTGGATAGTACTTGTAATTCAAAAGGTACGGCCTTGCTATACAGTGTCCTGATCACTGCCTGAGAATTACATTACAAGTACATGTGTCTGTGGAATACTCAGCCACTTACATGTTAACTCAGGAGCCAAATGGCAAAGAGCAACAACAATCACCACCACCACTATCACCATGAAACTTTTTCAGAAAATTATTTATTATAGGCTCAGGCATAGCTGTGTGGCAAGAAGTTTGCTTCCCAACTACATTGCCCCAGGTTCAGTCCCACTGTGTGGTACCTTGGGCCAACCAAAGCCTTGTGAGTGGAAACTGAAAGAAGCCCATCATGTGTGTATATAAGTGTGTGTCCCCCACCACCGCTTGACGACCAATGTTGGTTTGTTTAAATCCCTGTAACTTAGTGATTGATAGAATAAGTACCAGGTTTAAAAAATAAGTACTGGGACCAATTTGCCCCAGCATGGCCGCAGTCCAATGACTAAAACAAGTAAAAGATTGTTACCATTGCCACAGAACCAAATATTTAGATTCCCTTGAGCCACTTTCCCAGCAAGCTTTTCCTTAATTGATATTAGGTCTTAATTAGGCCTTATTAGATATAAACAAAAATATTGATGCTTGAGTATCTTTTACTTTTCTAGTTAATAGACTGCAGCCAAGCTGGAGCACCACCTTGAAGGGTTTAGTCAAACAAATCAATCCCAGTACTTATTTTTTTTTTAAGTTTGGCACTTATTCTATCACTCTCTTTTGCTGAGCCACTAAGTTACAGTGACATAAACAAATCAACACTGGATGAGAAGACACACAAACAACAGGTTTTCACACAGTTTCTGTCTACCAAATTCACTTACAAAGGATTGGTTTCCCCCAGGGCTATAGTAGAAGACACTTGCTCAAGATGCTGCTCAGGAGGATTGAACCCAAAATCATGTACTTGCAAAGGGATCTTCTTAACCACACAGCCAATATGAAGAAAATATTACAAGCAAGGAGTCACTTACTACAGATGACCATCATCAAAATAGCTAAAATATTTTTCCCTAGAAAAACGTCTGTCTTCCATGCTCGCATGGGTTGGATGGTTTGACAAGAGCTGGCAAGCCAGGGAACTACACCAAACGCCACTTTTTTGACATGGTTTTTACAACAGGATCCCCTTCTTAATGGCAACCACTTTGCAGAATGGACTGGATGCTTTTTAAGTGGCACCAGCGAGGTCTGTTTCGGCATGGTTTTTACAGCTGGATGCCCTTCCAAATGCCAACCACTTTACAGAGTGGACCAGGTGCTTTTTACGTGGCACCAGCACCAGTTGTCTAAATAAAACAAAGTATAAGAAATGTGCACCTACCTATTTCTAGCTGTAAGAGCTTCAGATAATGTGAGAGGTAGGACAAAGGAAGTGCTACTGATAGCCTCCCGACACCGGTGAATATAACGAGCAAGTAGTGGCAGATGAGAACAAACATCCACAAGTATTTCACTACCATTGAGTTGAAGAAGATTGGACAGATTTTTTTTGGCAAATAGTAGCTGCACTTCTTCCAGAGAATCTGCAACATGGACAATAGTGGTGTCACCATCAGAATTTAGAGTCTCAATGGGAACCTCAGTCTTTGAAATGTGACTTGAAAATGGGGTTACTTCCTCGAGGACAGAGGTTAATTGGTCAAATATATTCTGTCCAAAATCTAGCCTGGGTCTCTTGCTTTCTTTTGGTTCAGGTTCTTCTTCTGAAAGTAAATAAAGGAATAATTAAATCATGATTGGCACACAGCAAACACATGTGAAATGGTGATTGAGGTATAGCTGATAAGAATTAACCCCCAGTACATGACTGGGACTTATTTGATCAAACATATCAAAACAGAAAATATAATAAACACACACGTTTCAAAACCCATTGTATCGTATTGTATTGTCTTTTCATGTACCTTTTTGTCAGCCCTTGTGGCTAATAATAAAATC
>JAOPUL010003537.1:10923280-10938440 GCA_027564515.1 Octopus rubescens | reverse complement strand
TTCCAGCCAAAACCGTCTAACCCATGCCTGCATGGAAAAACAGACGTTAAAAGGATGATGATGATGATGATGATATGGTTAATGACTTCAGGCTTAGGACCAGAAGGATCCAGAGACACAAGGCAACATGGAAAAAGAGGAGGTTATGGAAGCTCAAGGATCCTTCAAATGAGAAGAGATTTAGAGATATTCTTAATGGAGCCTTTGATGAGAAGGAGGAAGAGATAGAGACATATGATGTAGAGGACAACTGGAAGTTCCTATGGGACAATGTACTGAGGGTGACAGATCAAATTTGTGGTTGGAGCAAAGCCTCTACCAGGTCAAGGGTGACATGGTGGTGGAACAGTCATGATGACAAGGACATAAAAAAGAAGAGAAGATTCTGGAAAGAATGGAAAAGAGTGGGTAGCAAAATATCATATAAGAAGGCCAAAAGGGAAGCTAGATGCCAGGTTTACCAAGCTAGGACAGAAGCAAAAAGGAAGAGGTTTTCCAATGTCCTACAGCATGAAGATCAAACACTTGAGGTGTTCTGGATTGCTAGACAGTATGCCAGAGAGAATTGAGATATTGTGGGAGAGAAATATGAGTGGATGGATAATGTTATGCTTGCACTTAGTGATGTGGACAAGAAAGAGGCCTTGAAGAGTTACTATGCAAGGCTATTGAATGTGGCGAATGAATGGAATAAAAGGAGTCTCCTTCACATGAATCCAACAGAGGGACCAGCTATCCTAGTGGACCGCACTATGATAGATAAAGGCAATTAAATATATGAAAACAGGGAAAGCCCCTGGTCCATCTTGAATTACTGCTGAGATGCTCAAAATATTCAGTAAGGTAGGATACAGGCTAGTCACCTGTATAGTTAATCAGGTTATTCAGGAAGGCATGATACCCAGTGACTGGTGTAGTAGCATTATTGTTAGCTGCTACAAAGGTAACGGAGATGCCTTAGATAGAAGCAATTATAGAGGCATCGTATTCCTGGACCAGGTGATGAAAATTACCGAGAGAGTCATAGCCCAATTAATCACGAGCAGAATAAGACTAGACGAAATGCAGTTTGACTTCGTACCGGGGAGAAGCATTACTGATGCTATTTTCATAGTCAGGCAACTGCAAGAGAAGTACTCAGCTAAGAATAAACCATTATACTTGGCATTTGTTAATCTAGAGAAAGCCTTTGATAGAGTTCTCTGCTGGGCTCTTCGCAGGCTAGGAGTAGACGAGTGGCTTGTGAAAGCTGTACAGGCCATTTACAAGGACGCTGTCAGTAAGGTGAGAGTTAATCACATGTACAATGAAGAATTTGGTGTACAGGTAGGTGTTCATCAAGGCTCAGTCCTCAGTCCCCTACTTTTCATCATTGTTCTCCAGGCCATAACAGAGGAATTAAAGACTGGGAGCTACTATATGCTGACGATCTTGCCCTCATTGCAGATTATATATCAGCGCTAGAAAAGAAATTCCAGGTGTGGAAGCAAAATCTGGAATCTAAGGGCCTTAAGGTCAACTTAGCGAAGACTAAGGTCTTAGTAAGCAAGAAAACAAACAGGATCCCACCTACTTCTGGTAAGTGACCCTGCTTGATTTGTAGGAAAGGTGTAGGCAGGAATTCCATACGGTGTAATAAGTGTAAGCTATGGACACACAAGAAGTAGTGGAATAACAGGAAAGTTATCAGAGAAAATAGGGTTCATATGTAGAAGATTCACAGGAGCCATAAAAACTGCAGACATCAAGGAAATTGATTTTATCAAATGCCTCGGAGGCTCATGAGAGATAGTGGATGATTTCTGCTACCTAGGGGACAAAATTAATAGAGGGGGAGAATGTACAGATAGCATAATGGCTAGAATAAGAATTGGATGGAGAAAATTCAGAGAGCTTTTACCTCTGTTGGCAACCAAAGGTTTCTCTCTCAAAGTGAAAAGAAGACAGTATGATGCATGTATACGGACAGCAATTCTACATGGAAGTGAGACATGGGCCATGAATACAGAGAACATGCAAAGGCTAGAGAGGAATGAGGTTAGTATGCTACCTAGGCATAAGAGGAATTAGATGCAATGTGCAAGCGAGAAGACTGTGCTGGTTTGGTCATGTGATGTGGATGGAGGCTGATAACTCCATAAAGAAGTGCCGTTCACTCAAAGTGGATGGAACTCGTGGAAGAGGGAGACCCAGGAAGACATGGGATTAAGTACTGAAGGATGACCTCAGAACGCTGAAACTTTCAGATGAGATGACAAAGGACCAAAATACCTGACACCTTGATGTACTCAAGAAGACTCACCATGCACAGCAGAATTGTTAAGGTCACATCCCTTGGTGAAGGGGATTGGCCTGCAAGAGCCCCATGCCTGTGCCACATAAAAAGCACTTGTGACGGTGTCACATAAAAAGTACACGCACCTAGAGTCCTGTGTTGGTTCCATGTAAAACGCACCTGTCTTGAGTGTCCTATGCCTGTGCCACATAACAAGCACATGCGCTGAGATTCCTGTGCTGGTGCTATGTAAAAAGCACCCATGTCGTGAGTCCTGTGCCTGTGCCACATAAAAAGCACTCATGATGGTGCTATGTAAAAAGCACCTGCGCCGAGAGTCCTGTGCCAGTGGCATGTTAAAGCACACAGCACACACTGTACAATGGTTGACATTAGGAAACCAAGCCAATTCAGACTGGAACTTGGTACAGCCTTCCAGCTTGCCAGTTCCAGTCAAACCGTCCAACCCATGCCAGCATGGAAAACGGTCATTAAAGGATGATGAAGATGATGATGATGATATATATGTATATACAGTAGTAGCTAAAATTAGAGAATGAAAATAAAAATTAAAGGTATTTACACTTCTACTTCGTTTTTCTGAATGGGATTTTTACTATATATACTTTAAAGTATGTTCATTATTTACAATAAATTTTGTAGGAATTGATTAATAACTAAATAATTGATAATAGAGAAAAACTTTATTTGAAAAATATATGATGGTCAAAATTAGGGAACGTATGGCATAAAATTCCAAAAGTAAAATCTGGCAACACTCCGACCGATGTAAACTAAGTTGACCTAATAGGGCAAAGATTTATATTGAACAGTAGTGAATTAACAACCATTGAAAGCCGACGTAAAGTTGATGAAAGCCTCGGGAAGCAAGTGGTCACATTGAAAAAGTGGGAATGGCAATTCTGCTATTACCAGAGACATTAACAGATCAAAGAGTGTTGTTTCAAGAATACTCAAGTTTTATGAAGAAATAAGCTTGGTTGAGTCATTAGAAAAACGAGGGAGACTATGGAAAACAAGTGTTCGGCAAGACCGTGTGATTCAGAGGCTGTTGTTAAGAGACCATTTCGATACTGCTGCAGGAATTTCTCACCAAGTAAATAGTGATTACGGAATGAATGCGTCTCGGGAGATTGTGGCTCGTCGTTTGAAGGAAGTCGGACTTCATGCCCGTTCCCCTGTCATTAAACCTCTCATCAGTATGAAGAACTGAAAAGCAAAGTTAGTCTTTGCCAATGAGTAGGTACAATTTGTTGTGTGTGTTCTTCAATGACGAAAGCAAGTTCAATTTGGTTGGCTTCTATGGTAGACAGTACGTGAGACGTCATAAAGGTGAAAGATTTCTCCCTAAAATCACCATCATCATTTAGCACCCATTTTCCATGCTGACATGGGTTAGACGGTTTAACTGGAAGCTGGGGAGCTGCATCAGACTCCAGTCCGTTTTGACTTGGTTTCTATGGATGGATACCCTTCCTAACATCAACCACTCCAGAGAGTGTACTGGGTGCCTTTAATGTGTCACCAGCATGAATGTTTTTAACGTGTCACTGGCACAAGTGTTTTTAATGTGTCACCAGCACAAGTGTTTTTAATGTGTCACCAGCATATGAAGAAATCAGTGAAGTCTGGAGGTGGGGTTTAATGGTGTGAGGAATGATCTCTGCAGCCGATGTTGGGCCTTTGACCTGGAGCCATGGTAATGTGAATGCAGCCATATACAAAGACATCGTTCTGTAACATGTTGTGCCAGCTATGAGGTCGTATCTAACTTGTCAGCCAATCTTTATGCAGGATAATGCACCATGTCACAGATGTTTGAAGCTGAAAACATTACTGTGATGCATTGGCCAGCTCAGAGCCTTGACCTTAATCCCATTGAAAACTTATGGCGGATACTTGGCGATAAGATTAGAGAACACTGACCTGCAATTGTTACAATTTTGTGGGAAAAACTTCAGGATGAATGGAATAAAATTATGTCAGAACAATGTGAGAAATTGGTCAAATCCTGTGGATGGAGAAGTGCTGAAGTCATTAAGAATAAAGTATACGTACACATTTTATTAATATATTCATGTGGATTGTAAAATGTTCTGGCAACATTTTGTTTTCTTGAATATTATTACATCATACGTTCTCTAATTTTGTCCATCTTATAGTTTTCAAATATTTTTTATATTATAAATTATCTAGTTATTAATCACTTCGTACAAAATTTATTGTAAATAATGAACATACTTTAAAGTATATACAGTAAAAAATCCCATTCGGAAAAATGAAGTAGAAATGTAAATATCTTTATTTTATATTTTTGTTCTCTAATTTTGGCCACTTCTGCATATATTCTTTTTACTTGTTTCAGTCATTAGACTGTGGCCATGCTAGGGCATCGCATTGAAGAATTTTTGCCGAAAGCCCAGCACTTATTTTATTGGCCTCTTTTACTGAACCAGTAATTTATGAGGATGTAAACACACCAATACTGGTTGTCAAGTGATTTTGGGGGACAAACACATATACAATGTCACAAACACATAAATATATACATATATATATATATAACGTCCGTTTCTCACACTGGCTATATATATATACAATGGGCTTCTTTCAGTTTCCCTCTACCAAATCCACTCACAAAGCTTTGGTCAGCCTGAGGCTATAGTAGAAGGCACTTGCCCATGGTGCCATGCAGTGGGATTCAACCCAGAACCACGTGGTTAGGAAGCAAACTTCTTACCACATAGCCACGCCTGTGCCTATATGTATGTATATGTGTATATATATATATATATATAGAGAGAGAGAGAGAGAGAGTCGTATGTATAGTTCTAGGAATAAGACACCTGATAACAATCTGAAATCAAGCAGTTTTGTAGATGCAAATATTACTTTAAATATTAATCTCTAAGTGTGAAGTTAATTGCCTAAAACATCATAATCTCATCAATTATCATCATCATCATTTAGCATCTGTTTTCCATGCTGGCATGGGTTAGATGGTTTGATTGGAGAATGGCAAGCCAGGGAGATGTGCCAGACTCCAGTCTATTTTGGCTTGGCTTCTACAGCTGGATGCCCTTCCTAACACCAACCACTCCGGAGAGTGTACCAGGTGGCTTTAACGTGTCACCGGCATGGGTATTTTTAACGTGCCACTGGCATGGGTGTTTTTAATAATTCTTCGGCATAAGTGTTTTTAATGTGTCACTGGCACGAGTGTTTTAACATATGTGTGTGTGTGTGTGTGTGTGTGTGTGTGTGTGTGTGTGTGTGTGTGTGAGATTCTATGGAGTGATCAATAATGTGAATGCTTTGACTTTTAAAGAGCAGTGATATGATATCTATAAAAGAGTAATCTGTCTCACTGATTTTATAGAAATGGGACTTTAGATATTCCAACTGATAGAAGTGAAACAGCTTTAACCGTTCTGTTGATGCCCTGTGCTTTAAGTAGTTAATATAATCAAGATTTTGTAGTTAGTTTTAATAAAATATTGATAACTTGATATATTTGCAAGTATATATATTTTGTATATTATGCTGGTGTTGGTTAACTGAAATCTTGTCATCACTATAATGAGATTTTGAATTTGTTGTTCTTTTAAAATTTTAATATGATCATTTGTATTAGTAATCTCAGGTGGGTTGATATTAAATTGATTAACTTGGAATTGAAACCATACATTGTTGATTCATTTCTTCCTTAGTATGATGTAATTAATTATAATGTTATTAACAACAGCTCATCTCAGACATTTTGACATTTTAAAAAATATCATTTTGGAAACAAAATATAAAAATCTTGACTTACTGTATTTTCCAAGATCATCGATTACCTTCCAACTCTTCCGGATGTTTCCTGGACAATGTTCACCTCCTTTTTTAAATGTGCTTGTTACGACAGTATATAAACCATTGCACTTAGATATCCCAGAAAATCCCCAAATTGGAGCAGAAGCTGCAATTGACCTGTTGGTAAAGTCAACATAACAAAAGCAACAGTAATGTAAAGTAGTAATAGCTAAATTAGTGTTGACATAATTAATAATAAAGTACTAAATAGCTAACGAGAAATAATTATGTGGTGACACAGTTAGACAGATAAATTAATTAGTTTTAACATTTAAAACTTAAAACCCAAAATAGGATGAGAGAAAGATGGACAAGTTAGTGCTATAGATGTGTGGTTACAGAGTTTGCATGTGGTTCTGGGTTCAGTCCCACTGTGTAGTACCTTGGACAAGTGCCTTCTGTTCCAGTCTTAGGCTGGCCAATAGCTTGTGAATAGAATTGGTAAATGGAAACTGTGAAGAAGCCTGTTGCGTGTTTTTGTGTATATAGATAGCGTCATCATCATTTGCATCCTTTTAGGTCTATTTTTCATGCTGCCATGGGTTGGATGGATTGTCATGGCTAGGATCAGCACATATTTGAGGTTACTACTCACCTAGATAGGTCAAAGTACCTTATTTCACTCACATTTAATTTTTGGCTAAGTTTCTACAGCTGGATGTCCTTCCTAACACCAACCACTTTACAGAGTGTACTGGGTACCTTTTTTGTGGCCCCAGCACTAGGGAGGTAGTACCAAACATGACTAAAGAGACCTCACAACTCCACATCTCTGTTCACTCACCAGATTCTTTACTCTTTATAACTTGAGAAGCATGAGTGGTAGTGATGAGAGTAATGAATGGTAAGCAGTGGAACGATAGGAATAATCAGTATTCTGAGATAGAGAGTATACAAGGAGTTTTTGTCAACTGATGTAATGCTATAGGTATGTACTATGAGTGCTCAGTTTGGTTTACCACTAAACCTCTGGCTAGAACTGCAACTGAAAAATGTGGTGTTGAAGTTGCATGTTGAAGGTGGCCAGAAGTGGTTACTTCTTGAGAAGGTAAATATAGATTAAAATAGAAAGCGATAAAGCAAAAACATTTGGAATCACTCTGAAAAAGCATTTAATTTAGATAGAGAATATAAACATACAGCTTGTTAACTGCATCATTGTATATGGCTTGCACAACTCTCATAAACTATTCACCTGCTCCAAGCTTCCTTGGTAACCACCGGAATACAGAACAAGGACCTCTATCAAAGTTCACCTCTAGGTCAAGAAACATTAGGTGCTGGAGTTTATTCCTGGCTAGATACTTCTGCAGCTATCTCATTAGCAAGATGGTACAAGTAATGCTTCTTGCTGGCATAATATCAAACTGCACAGCATTTACATTAATTCTCTTCTTAATCAATTGTGCTATAAACCTTCATAGCTTGGCTTAATGGTTTAATACTGCTGTAGTTTTCCCTCTTTAATGTATCTCCCCTTTGACTTTGTAGCGGTTGACAACGATACTGCTATACTGGTTGTTAGGTATGACACTCTCCAATAGTATATGGGTAACTATGCAGGTGACTAACCCATATCCTTGTAAACAAGCATCACCATCACACAACTGATGTTGTTGGTTTCCAGTGTTCTGTGAAAAACTTCAGATAACGATGAGTATAACATTTATAAAATATATACAAACATAGAACGCTGCTAGGTGTAATAGTTTATCTCAGAGAAACTTGTCTTAAGACACTTTGTAACATAGACTTTAGCATTCATAATGTTTGCCTCTTTTGACTTACATCGCAGCACACATTTGTTTTTTGTCATTCAAGCAACTACCTCACATGTGGAAAATATAGTCCAAAGTACATCATTGCTAAAAACAGGATGGTTTTGGCTAGAATGTCCTTGATCAAAGACTCCTTTGATTATTGGTATTGAGCTTGGGCTCAATAACAACAACAATGGTGAAGATGTGAATAATAATGAAGAAAAAGGAGAAGATGAAGCAGAAGAAGAAGAAGAACAACAACAACTATAGCCACAAAGGGCTAAAATAAAGTGTGGTGGCATTGAAATGAGTTTGTGTCTTCTTACCCAACGATCACTCCAGCATATTTCATTCGAAACCAAGCAGATAACATTCCACCATAGGAACCACCAAATGCCACAACAGAACTGTTTTTGGCACCTTTTATGGTGGATTTCATGTGTTGAATCAGTTTGGCATAGTCTTCAAGAGCTTGTTCTGATGTTAAGTATGACAGCTTTACAGGATCCTACAAGAGGAACATAAAAAATAATCATCATTGTCGTCATTACCACACCACCACCACCACCACCACCAAGTATATATATATACTCAAGTGTAATAAAACATAGAATAGCTAACTATGTGTGGAAGAAATCTATCAGATCTTTACATAGACCGGTGGCCTGTGCGCAATCGCCCGACCCTCTTCATAGGGTGGTGGCCCGTGTGCATGTGCTTGAACCCCCTTTGTATTGGTGGGCGGGAGGGAGGATTTTCATACAGCGAGGTAGAGTAGGAACTCGCATCTGAGGACATATTTTCACATTTCTCGCATAATATAGCAGAGACAAGCAGAGACGAACAAACAGACTTATCTTAAATTGACAATCGTATTTTGCATCCATTTGGTGCTTTGTATTCCCAGAAAAAGCTTCGCTGCCCTTACCACACCAAAATAATTGAGAATCGTATTTTACATCTCTCTGATGCCTTGTATTGCTAGAAATGTCTTTAACTCGATACGGCTGCTTCTTAGTGGCAGGACTCTCGACGCGGCCGCTCCTTAGCAACAGGACTCTTGATGCAGCCGCTTCTTAGCAACAGGACTCTTGACGCATCCGCTTCTTAGCAATATGACTCTCCACGCGGCCGCTTCTCAGCAACAGGACTCTTGACTCGGTTGCTTTTCTTAGCCACAGGATTCTCGACATGGCCGGTTTATAACACAAGACTCTTGACGCAGCCGCTTCTTAGTGAGAGGACTCTCAGTGCAGCTACTTCTTAACAACAGGACTCTCAACGTGGTCGCTTCTTAAAACAGGACTCTCGATACAGCCGCTTCAAGCAACAAGACTGACTCCCGACATGGCCGCTTTCCGGACGGCTGCCTAACAGTCACAAAACTCTGTATGTGGCGCGTCTTCCTGAATACAGCAAGGCACCAAGTATCTCGGTCCTTCATCATTTCGTCTGAAAGCTTCAGCGTACTGAAGTCATCCCTCAGTATTTCGTCCTATGTCTTCCTGGTTCTCCCTCTTCCACAAGTTCCATCCACTTTGAGTGAACGGCATTTCTTTATGGAACTCTTGGCTTCCATACGCATCATATGCCCAAACCATCGTAGTCTTCTCTCTTGCACACTGCATCTAATTCCTCTTATGTTTAGCTTCTCTCTCAATACACTAACACTCTGTCGCACATGTACGCTTACATTACACATCCAGCGAAGCATACTAGCATCATTTCTTTCTAGCCTTCACATATCTTCTGTATTCAGGGCCCATGTCTCACTTCCATGTAGAATAGCCGTTCGGATACATGCATCATACAGTCTTCCTTTTAATGTAGAGAGAGCCCTTTGGTTGCCAACAGAGGTAAGAACTCTCTGAATATTCTCCATCCGATTCTTATTCTAGTCACTACACTATCTGTACAGCCTCCCCCACTACTGATTTTGTCCCTTAGGTAGAAGAATTCATTCACTATCTCTAAAGAGCCTCCAGGGCATTTGATAGACTCGAATTCATGGGTGTCTGTAGTTTTTATGGCTCCTGTGTATTTCCCACATATGAACCCTATTTTCCTTGATAATCTTCCCATTATTCCACTGCACCTCTTGTGTGCCCATAGCTTACGCTGGGTACATCATCTGGAATTCCTGCCTACACCTGTCCTACAAATCGAGCAGGGCCACTTACCTGAAGAATGTAGGGTCCTGTCTGTTTTCTTGCTTACTAAGACTTTAGTCTTTGCTAAGTTAACCTTAAGACCCTTAGATTCTAGGTTATGCTTCCTTTCTAGCTCAGCTATAGGATCTCCAATGAGGGCAATATTGACTGCATATAGTAATTCCCAGGGTCTGCCCATCTTGAATTCCTGTTTTGGCCTGGAGGACAATGATGAAGATAAGGGGCTGAGGACTGATCTTTGGTGAACCCCTACCTGTACACTGAATTCTTCACTGTACTCGTGGTTAACTCTCATCTTACTAACAGCGCCCCTGTACATGGCCTGTACCGCTTTCACCAGCCATTTGTCTACTACTAGCCACCTAGAGCCCACTAGATCACACAGCAGGGCACTCTATCGAAGGCTTTCTCTAGATCAACAAATACCATGTATAGCGGTTTATTCTTGGCTAAGTACTTTTCTTGCATTTGCCTGACTATGAATATGGCATCAGTAGTGCTTCTCCCTGGGGCAAAGCCAAACTGCATTTCATCTAGCCTAATTCTGCTCCCGATTAATCGAGCTATAATCCTCTCTGTGATTTTCATCACCTGGTCCAGAAATTTGATGCCTCTATAGTTGTTTCTATCTAAGGCATCTCCCTTACCCTTGTAACAGCTAACTATAATGCTGCTGCACTAGTTGCTGGGTATCACACCTTCCTGAATAACCTGGTTAACTATGCAGGTGAGCAGCATATATTCTACCTTACCAGATATTTTGAGCATCTCTGCAGTGATTCCCGAAAGGCCAGGGGCTTTCCCTCTTTTCATATCTTTAATTGCCTTGCTTATCATACTGCTCTCTCCACTAGTATAGCTGGTCCCTCTGTTGGATTCACGTCCAGGAGACTCCCTTCATTCCATTCATTCTCCACGTTCAATAGCTTTGCATATTAACTCTTCCATGCCTCTTTCTTGTCCGCATCACTAAGTGCAAGCCTACCATTATCCATCCACACGCATTTTTCTCCTATGTTATCTCTATTCTCTCTGACACATTGTCTCGCAATCCAAAAAACCTCAAGTCTCTGATTTTCCTGCTGCATTACCTTGGCGAACCTCTCCCTTTCTGCTTCTGCTCTAGCTATATACACCTGTCGCCTAGCTTCCCATTTAGCTTCAAGATATAATTCTCTGCTTCCCCCCTTTTTTCCACTCTTTCCAGACTCGTCTCTTCTCTTTTATGGCCCCATCTATGTCACTGTTCCACCACCATGTCACCCTCACTCTGGCCGAAGAGTTGCTCCATCCACAGACTTGGTCTGTTGCTCTTAGCAGATTGTCCTGTAGGAATTTCCAATTGCTCTCTATATCATATGTGACCATCTCTTCTTCCTTCTCATCAAAGGCTTCATGAAGACTCTTCCTATATTTCTGCCAATTTGGTAAATACTTTAGCTTCCACCCCCTCCTTTTCCATATTGGCTTGCATCTCTGAATCATTCTGACCCTAAGTCTGAGGTCACTAGCCACTAGCCTGTGTTGTGTTGTACATTCTTCCCTTGGGAAGGATTTTTCATTTAGTAGCATAGCCCTGTCCCTGTGTCTGGTGAGGATGTAGTCGATCTGATTGGTATGCCCCCCTCCCCCAGTTGACAAGTGATCAGATGGTTGTTGGGTTTCTTGTAGTTGGTGTTGCAGACCAGTAAGCCATAAGCATCACAAAACTCCAGCAGCTTGTCAGTCCGTTTTGGCATGGTTTCTACAACTGGATGCCCTTCCTAACACCAACCACTCCAGAGAGTGTACCGGGTGCTTTTAATGTGTCACCGGCACAAGTGTTTTTACGTGTCACCGGTACGAGTATTTTTAACATGTCACTGGCATATTTATATATATATACACACATACACACACACATATATACATACATATATATATATATATGCATATATGTAATTGTTGTATAAATATGAAAAATATATCCCTGGTAATTAAGAGCTCGGTTGATAACACATCTTTAAGCTCATTATCCTTTATTGTTGTGGATTTGGATTTAATTTTATTTGTTTGATCACTTTTACTTCAAATTCTAAAGGAAATTTTCTTCTTTAATTCAGGTTACACACTCCTTCTGAAGCCTAACCGGTCTGTAAAAGATCCAGCCTGTGCAACTATTATGTTTAAAGGAGGTCATGTGACTGCCTATTCACGTCTTCAAAATTCCATTGGTGGTCGTATTATTTTCCGGCAGCATAAGCAATCTAATTATACAACTATTTATTCAGATCTGTACTACATGGCCCCAGGAACCCAGCAACGGTCCTCTTATAAGTGGTATTTCTTCCATCCAACTAATAGGATAGAATCTGCTACAATGTGTCGTTCGCTGAAAGCTCGTTACCAACCACGAAATAGGATGGGTAGCTTACCTACGTTACCTGTAGGTAATTTACCATACGATGCCAGAGACGCTTGGGTGGAACCAAATATATGGTTGACTGGCACAAACAACATTATTGGAAAATGGATCGGAATTGTTGATGAAAACGATGAAGTGATTGCTTGTAGTTTTATCCAAGAATACAAACATAAGACAGCGCAGGTCAACTTTGAAGGTGAAGGCGCTTACGGTTATGTGCGTTTTGAACAAGATTCACCGTATGATCCGACAATTCTTCGCGTAAACTTCAATGAACTCAATGATCGTGCTTCTGGTTACCATATACATGTATATCCTGTTCCTCAACGCATTTCACTAAATGACCAATGTTCGAACGATGAAATTGGTGGTCACTGGAATCCTTTTCAATTGAAAAAAGGTGTATCACCATCACCTGGAAACGGTACTAATGACCAATATGAAATTGGTGATATAAGTGGTAAATTTGGTATGTTGAATGGTCGTGACAGCTTTGAAGAAGTTTATTGGGACTGGAACTTACCCCTATTTGAAGAATATAGCATCATTGGACGATCTTTTGTTGTACACAGAACAGATGGTAGTCGCTGGTTTTGTGCCAATGTTAACTATCCTGATGACACAGTAATTCTTATGGCAAAATTTTGGTACCCTGTGTTTGGTTATATGATGCTGAGACAAAGTAAATCCGATGCTATGTCAGATACGTCAATCTATTTTGAACTTGATTACAGTGATGGGTCTGGACCAACTTCAGATCACTTATGGAAAATTGCAGAACGGAGATCAACTGATTGGAATGACAAGGACAGTGCTCGAAGATGTAGTTCTACAGGAAATGTATACAACCCTTTTAATCTTCGTCTAGATGGACAATATAATGAAACCTGTATCCGAGAGCGTGGTTTTCATTGTGCGGTTGGTGATACAATGAAACGACTGGGTGGAATACAAATTCGATCAGGAGCTAAACGGCAACCAGCCAAGAAGACATTCATGACAACACCTTTCTTGCCACTCCATGGACCCTACAGTGTAGAAGGAAGATCTCTTGTTATATTTGATACAAACAGACAGAACAGACTTGCATGTGCAACAATCTACCGCCATTGGCCATACAAAGCGACAATGACCCACCTGATTGATTCTAAAACTCAGCTTCAGGGTAAAATAACCTTTTCACAAGAAACCGAGTTTGATTCAACCATGGTGTATATGAATATGAATGGTTTAAATAAGGGGGTAAATTCTTGGGCAATTTATTCTAATCCTGCAGTTGAAGATAGTCATCAATCTTGCTCCAAGACAGCACTTTCATCAATTTGGAACCCTTTTGACATTCCTCCAGAGACCTTGCCTTCAATTAAACAAGGATCTCCAAGTCAATATCCTATGGGAGACATGAGTGGCAAATTTGATTACTTTGAAGACCACGGAGAGGATAGAAGAAGTATGCGAGATTATAATCTGGCTCTTTACGGACCTGCAAGTGTAATGGAGAGAGCGATGGCTGTGTCTTATGACTATAAGAACCTGAAAGGATGTGGTAACTTCTCCTTTGATTACTCTGATGCTGAACGATGGGAAGCACGAGTCAATTTGTGGGGCCCAATTTATGGTTACGTGCAAATGGTGAGTTGAAAATATATCTTTAATAAAAATATTATATCATATTATATTACATTATATCATTATATATACGTTCTGAGTTCAAATTCTGGCGGGGTCGACTTTACCTTTCATCCTTCCGCGGTCGATAAAACGAGTACCAGTTTAACACTGGGGTCGATGTAATCGACTTACCCCTCCCCCAAAATGGCAGGCCTTGTGCCTAAATTTGAAACCATTATATCATTATATATAAGGACATGGACTGACAGAAAACGTGCATGGTGGTATTTTTTCTTACTCTTTATGTTGTGAGTTCTAATTCTGCTGAGGTCAACTTTCATCCCTCTGGTGTCGACAAAGTAAAGTACCAATCAAATACTGGGGTGGATTAAGTTAACTAATCCCCTCTTTTCAAAACATTGCTGGCCTTGTGCATAAACTAGAATCAGTTTCATCCATCCATCCATGTAAATATATATTTGAAAAAGGGAAAAGAATGACTTCGCTTGTAGTTCTAAAAAAATTTTAATTTTATATTATGATTTGGTTTTGTAGATCTAGTAAGTTCTTTGTTAACTTTGGTGGGGAGGTTATTTTTAAAAAGATTCCTGGTTAACTTTCCTGGAGAACTTTCTCGCATTCGTCTGTGGCGATTGTCAAACTGATCTCAGGTTGTGTTGTGATGTGTGATTCTATATATAAGAGATTTGGGTGTGTTTGGGGTCGGGAGATTAATGAGTGTGGAGTGAAGGAGCGTTGATGAAGATTTAAAGGAATTAAAGCATATGTGAAAATAATGAATGGTGAAAACAAGATAATTGATTGAGAGTGGAATTGGGAGGTGTTGGGGTGTTTAAGAAGTGTTTTAGTAGGGGCTTGTGAAAGTGCCCTCCTGTTGGTTCCATTTCAATTAGACAACCTTTGGTGATTAAAATATAAGGGCCAGATGTTTTTTCAAATTAAAGATGAATTTGGGTGTGTGCCGGTGGAGGGGGATATATATATATAGGTTCCTTTTTTTAAAAAATATACATGTTAGGTTCTTGACTCAAAAACTCACCCA
>JAOPUL010003537.1:10703107-10715060 GCA_027564515.1 Octopus rubescens | reverse complement strand
TCCATTCTATACTGGGCACGAAGGCCTGGAATTTTTGGGGGAGGGGAGTAGTCGATTTTATCGACCCCTGTTCGTAACTGGTACTTACTTTATCGACCCCGGAAGGATGAAAGCCAAAGTCGACCCCGGTGGCATTTGAACTCAGAGCGTAAAGTCGGAAGAATTGCAGCTAACCATTTATCCCCGCGCGGTAACGACTCTGCCAGTTCGCCGCCTTGTAAAGTAAACATATATATTAGGCTAGCGCCCGTATGGAATGCTTGATTCACAGATTGGCGTTTTCGACACCATCATGAATTAAAAACATGTATCTTATACTATACACAATAAAGCTTCAGTCCCAGGAACTGAAAACGGAAATATTAAAAATACAATAAATACAGAAAACTGGATATGAGTAAAATAACAATATAAACAGCCTCTTGGCCAAATATTAGACTTATCGGGAAGTCGTAACGTTGTGTGTTATTATCTACATAGCTTAAGCTAAAATCTCACAAAGGTCGAACTCATTATTTCTCCTCATAGCTTTCAAATAATAAGTACACACCATTAATTAACTCAATGTGTACACACCATTAATTAACTCAATTATGTTTATTGTACCAATCAATACTAATGTTATCTTTGTAATTCATGGTTTAAGAGATTTATTAAAAGTTTCATCTGTTAGCTCAAAAATTGGAGTCTCTCTTTAAACATGCTTAAAAATGTCAAAAATATTTACCGACAAGTTGAAGCTTAAAAATTGTTAAGTGCAGGAAGTTGCTCACATATATAATTCTTATATATACTGGTCTTAGAACATTTCGGAACTATGGTGGTATAATTTATTTGCTAGTGTGTTCTAAATACTGTTGATTATACACATATTTTCCGCTATGAACTGTTATAATTAATTCAGTAGTTTTGCCGTACCTTTCATCTTGGTTCTACAGTCCATTAAAGTCAATTAACATAACTATTTGGATAATTAATACGCTACTTTCATTCCGCCAGTAAATTATGTGAGGCGTATTATATGCAGATTGGCGGTGTATAAATAAACTAAATTTTCAAAGTATTTCCAAGACTGTTTGTATTTCATCGGAGAACCATATAGTTTATTTTATCTGAGAAGAATTCAATTTAGGTAGATCGATGTATATAAACCAACTTTGCTGCATAATCTTATTATTATTCATGATACAGCAAGATGTATTTTCTCAGGTTATGTTCAATACAGAAGATATTTTGTCATCTATATTCTAAGTGTTGTGAGTATACCTTTCACTATGTCAAATATTGATAGGCTGTTTCTTCATCATGTGTATTGTTCAACGTTTTAACACTTTCATCCAGGCAAGAAATATTAGTTATGTCATGGCAACACGGTTGACTCAACTGGCAATGTAATCTCTAGATATAAATTTATATTCTTTTGGTTTACATTTTAGCTATCTAAAGTCCACCCTAATTATTTTGAGGATTATATTTCCGAGGATATCATCGATCTGTTACCTTATTTACGATCATAGTCGCCAAAGGAGTGGTGCAGACCTAATTTGTAAGTAGAATGTCCGGTAATAAATGCAAACGACTACATTTTTTAAATTCCTTCCTAGCAGTTTATATCTCTAGAAGAGCGCATCCTGATTTTATAGACCTGTAAATTCTTTGAGTGGCTGATTTACTATGTATTACGTGGCCTCTTCAGTAGAATTTACGTATTACCACTGAAACAATCAATAAGTGTAAAGTTTCAGTCCAGGACTATAGTGCTATACGTTATTGCATAAGGTGTTAACGGCACATAAGCTATTTGTTTCGTTAGATTAATGTTTAAATGCAATATAGCTGAGGGTGTGTGTATTGCCATGTGTGTCGAGGGATGTAGTGGTAGAAATGAATATAAATACATCTGACTCTGGTTATGACATTTTATTTCTCAGCTAGTTTATAAGAAGTGAAACGACTTCTGTAGATATAGCTCCTTTCTCAGTAATCTCTGTAATTATCTCCCTTTATATAACTCATGTTTGGGACCAGTCCATTTCTACACGCGACACCTAATGGATTGGACCATTACATGACAAATGCAAAATTGGAGCCAAAATTGAGAACGACTCTGTGGTGGCTAAAGGTAGAGATTGTAGTTCCGCTGCAACTACCATCTGACCAGACAAATTACCGTACTGAAATATACGGAAACAAAAAGAAAAAACTAGCTATGAGAAAGAATACAACAAATCATACACACTAAAAAATACTAAGGTAAATGCCATAAAATAAAACAAGAAGAAGACATTAATGAAAGTGTCCAATACAATTAAACAATCTTTTGAAATGTTGTTAAAAAATGTTGTGAAAAATGCCATCAAATTGAAACAATGCTGATTATAAAACTTTCGCCAAAAAAATTCCGCTGAAATGAAAAATCAGCGAAAAGAATGTTTATGCATGCAAATAATTTGTATGAGCAAAGTATACGTTTGTATTTTTGCAAGCCAAAGTAATTATGTTGACCGTATTGTTGGATGAAGGAATAACAGTAAATAATGGATGCTATTAAATCGTAAAAACAAACATAACTTGTATACATTCACGTGACCATTGACGAGGTCTTGTAGATAAAGTTACTGTTTAGAAATAATATTAACAAGAATGGAAAAAAATGTTCCTTCAATGTGAAAAGTTCAAATAATGTAAATGAATAGGGTATCGGTGCAAAACATTGTCGTAGAAGAAACAAAGAACATTAGTAATAAGTTGTTGTTACAAATTTGGCAGGCAAATGCACTCTCCTCCCACTTCTGATAACACGAACTGGTGGCACTGTAGTTGAAGGAGGCGGCCTGGGTTTGATTCCTGACATAGGAACCGGTGTAAAGTTTGTAAGTGTGGTGATCTGTTCTTGCTCACTAATTTTACCATCAATAAAAGCTTGCTAAACCCGGCCGATACTCACGGTTTGCTGTTTGCCTTTTATGTTTAGTATCATAAATTTCGGTTTTACTTTAAAGATCCGATAAGGAGAAGTATACGGCGATTGAAGAGGCTTCTTCACGAGATCGTTGCGAATGAAAACATGAGTCCATGATCTAATATCAGGAGGCAGAAAATCCACAAACAATGTACGAAATCAGCCGGATCGGAAATGTTGTCAGGCTTTGAAAATGTAAACATCCGGCCAGGCAAAGAAAGTGGAGCGCCGTAAAGCAGCTCGGTCGAAGTAAAACCTAGGTTTTCCTTAACTACAGAGCGGAGTCCTAAAAGAAAAAAGTGGTAACGCTTCGAACCACCTATCTGGCGTGGCGTGTACTCGTAAAGCAGATTTCAACTGACGGTGGAAATTCTATCATTCCATTAGCCATAGAATGATACGCTGTAATGTGGATGCGTTGTGCACATAGTAATGTTGATAATTAGGCAAACAGATTCGACTACGATCGTTAGTGATAGATTGAGGAACTCCAAACCGCGAAATCCAACTGGCTATGAGAGCCTTCACGATTAACAGAGCTGATATGTCCTTGATTGGTATGGCTTCAGGCAATTTTGTAAAACGATGAATGCAGGTCAGCAAGTAAAGATAATCTTGTGCATGTGGTAACGGTCCAAGGATATCAATATGGATATGCTTTAAATCGAGCATCAGGGGTAGCACAAGTACCCAAAGGTCCCCTAATATGGCGTAAACTTTATTCTTTTGGTACGACATAAAAGTCCGTGCCAATGCCGAATATCCTTCCGCATACTGTGCCAGACAAAACGACAATAAAGTAGTCTGTCAATGACAGTCACTGTCAGGATGAGACAAATCATGAAGAACCGAAATTACTGTTCGTCTATTGTCGTGACAGACCGAACGGGATATCATACCAGATGGAAGAATCCGAAGAAAATAATGGTAAAAACCGTAGTTTTAACGATTGATTTGAGACAAGACAGTTCTTGATCATTGCATTGATCTGAATCTAATTCTCACAAGACTATAAAATCAGTGGTATGCAAGGCTTTAATGTGAATGCAAGACAAAATGTCGGCTGCAGAATTATCTAGACCCATGATATGCTGAATGTCCATGGTGTATTGGGAAATTAAACCTAAATGGCGTAATTTTCTAGAGAATATTGATCAGATTTCATTTTCAAACTGAAATTTAACGCTTTGTGATTCGTGAAAATGTGAACTGGCGTCCTTTGGGAGAAATGTCGGACATTCTTAATTGCTAAGTGAGCGGAAAACAGGTCTCTGCTGAAGGTGCTGTATCTGGTCTCAGTTGACTTCAGGCGTCGGAAGAAAAAAGTGAGAGGTTGTCCAATGTTACTTATTAACTGTGGGAGGATCGCCTCAACTCCTACAACAACCATTAACGATTATTGTGTATCTGGTACGTGGCGAGCTAACAGTGCAACTCCCGATAACTTTCCTTAATATCCTCAAAAGCTTGTTGTTGAGTAGAATTTAATGATATTGGTTCATTCTTCTTGTTGCGATTTCGCAAAGGCTCTGTGAGTGGACAGATAGTTTCCGTACAATACGGAATGAACCTTTTGTCAAAATTAATAAGACCAAGAAATTTGCGTAAAGAATTAGGAATCAGAAAGTTGTGAATAGCCTCAATTTTATCAGGTAATGGCCGTATGCCGTCCTTGTCAATTGAATGTCCAAGAAAAACCAGAGATGGGACACTAAATGAGTATTTACTAGGATTAAGAATGATACCATATTTCGCCAGGCAAGTGAAAAGTTGCTTTAAGTGTTAATAAGTGTTCTTCTACAGTAGAACTAGCTATTAAAAGGTCGTTGATGTAAGTGGAAACAAAATTCAAACCATTTTTGCAGTTCTTGGAACAAGAACTTTTGGCCTCCCCCAAGCCCAGACATTAACCCAAGAAACTTTTCTGTTTGGTCTATCTTAGAGAGTGATGCCTCAGCTATCTCATACTCAAGTGTGGTGGATCTGAAAGAAACCCTTCTTACTGTGAGGAGTAAATTTACTGAAGTAGTGGCATGGCGCTGCTGCAGTTCAGTAACCACTCATCTGCAGACCATAATCAAAGCAAGAGGTGGAGATTTAGCTACTATTTTTAGTTATTGTAGAGAAACTGAAGGTCTTGCTACATAGAAACTTGTGATAAGAAGAGACAGTAAATATGGTTGGTAGTGTACAGCAAGGAATGTTGGAGTATTTGAACATTAAGGTAGCTTAGTTCTTTGTTCCTCTCACCTATATAAAATACCTTGTTGTTGTTGTTGTTGGTGGTGGTAGTCTCTCGAGTCCAAGAAAGACAATTCTGCAATTTCTTGCAGAACAACCTGCACAGCTGCTTTGTTTATGACGATCAAATTGTTCATACTGAACATAAGTTCACTCTCTCCATCAAATTGACATTGATCATACAGGTGCACGGTGAGTTACATGTCAGATGTTGAAGTGATCGTAGAGCAACATGAGATGAAGGGTTTAGCTCAAGAACACAACACAACACCTGGTTTGGAAACCATGATCTTGCAAAAATACCTAGTTAGACTATCATCTACCTCCCCAACAATCCATCGACTCTTCTTTACTCTCTCTCCTGTGTTGAATGCAAGTGTAAAAATAAACTCTGAAAACAGTACTCACTCAGCTTTTTTGACATTCCTTGGGCAGTCATTAGGGTGTTCACCAGGGAATTGTGATGGGTTTAATTGTAATGAGTGAGGAAAGAAAATCTGGATAACCTGTGCCAAAGAGAAAATAAAAACAGAAGAACATGAATCATTTGGGTGACGGATGTCATTATTTTGTGATAATTCCAATAGAAGTCTTCAATATTTAAATAAAGTGAATCTCAATTAGTGTTTACAGATGGGAAAACTTTAGGACAAGTTATTTAAATAAGGACATTAGGACAAACTATACAATATTTAACCCTTTAGCATTCAGATTACTTTGTCAAATGTAATGTTCATTTATTCACATTGTTATGAATTAATCAGGTATTATCTTGTAGCTTTGAGATTTCAAAGATGTGATTGTTTATTTTAAGAATAACATAGCAAGGTAGTGTGAGAGGCCAGATGACATTGTAGGATGGGTGTGAGAAGCTGGATATGGCCAGTTTTAACATAAATCAGATGGAATATTTTGGCTGGATATGGTCAGTTTAACCCTTTAGCATTGAGATTATTCTATCAAATGTAACGCTTATTTATTCACATTGTTTTGAATTTATCCCGCATTATCTTGTAGCCTTGAGATTCTGATTATGTAAATGTATATTTTTCAGATTAATATTGTTGGGTAGGTGTGAGAGGCTGGATCTAGCCAGTTTGAGCATAGGCAGAATATTTTGTCCAGATGTGGCCCGTTTAAATAATAAAGGGTTAAATAAAGTGGGGTTAGGGTTAGTATTTATGCATAAGAAGACTTGAGGACAAACGACACAATATTTAAACTGGCCATGTCCAGCCCAAATATTCTACTGGACAGATCTTGCCTCTCACACCTACTCTACAATGTCATTGTAAAAATAAACACTCAGGTCATTGAAATCTAAAAGCTACGAGATAATATATGACTAATTCAAAACAATGTGAAGACTTCACTCATGACGTACAGAGGAGGACATCATGTCTGCTGCAGAGGCCACGTGGGAAGGTGGTCTGATCAAAGAAACGGTACAAGGATTCCCTAAAGAAATACCTTGGTTCCTGCCACGCTGATCACCCGTGGTGGTCTGTTCTTGCCACTGACCATGAAGCCTGGCATCTTACTCTCCACCAAAGACCATCCTTGCAGACAAGAGAGAGAAGAGGAGGAAAAACAGGGACACTACAACCGACCCTGATGTGAAGATACAAGCATTTGACGGAGTGATGTGAATGTTATAGGATTAATCGGGGGGGGGGGGAATATGGATATACTAAATGATGTGAACCAACCGAATTTAATTCTATAGAATTACGTTTATGATAAAAAGATGGGCTGTGGTAAGAGAATTGGAGCTACAGAGTCAGAGTTAGAGTCAAGACCAATTATTGGTTTACTGGAGTTGCATTTGAAATTGGTATATTTTACCGACTGAGAAACTCTGATTAAATATAAAGAGTAATATCAGTATCAGTATAGCAGTTACTCACAAGTGAGTATGACCGGCTAGCATGAACCATACTCTTATTAATTGTTTTTAAGAGCCTATGTAGCTATGAGCAGACATTGGTACCCTCATGGGCCTTTTCACCTTTGGCCTAGTCATAGTTTGAGGATGTGACAACTGGAGGGAGAGAAAGCTGCACCAGTAAATAGCTGATACTCAATTTCAACTAAGTAAACTGGAGCAACATGGAATTAAGTGCCTTGCTCAATGACTCAATGTACTGTCCTGCTCAGGAATTGAACTCATGACTATATGATTGTGAACCCAACACTCTAACTCAGTGATTCTCAACCATTTTTTTTGCCTATGGATTCCTTTGATTCCTGTTTTACTCTACTCAACCTACATAACCATTTGATGTATATTAAAAACAAATTCTACTGTATTTTTATAATTCTTTCTATACTGGGCACGAAGGCCTGGAATTTTGGGGGAGGGGTGTAGTTGATTTTATCGACCCCAGTTCGTAACTGGTACTCACTTTTTAGACCCCGGAAGGATGAAAGGCAAAGTCGACCCCGGCGGCATTTGAACTCAGAGCGTAAAGTCGGAAGAATTGCCGCTAAGCATTTTTCCCGGCGTGTTAACGATTCTGCCAGCTCGCCGCCTTATGGTAAGCTATAAATAATAGCGTGTAAATATCTGTTAAAAATACTTTGGATAGAAAAACTCAAAGGTTGTCCGTCGAACTCGAACCTATATCTCCAGTAAACATGACAGGCGTTCTACCATTGGTCCAAAGCAATCCTTCGAATTTCTCTAAAATTAGAAACTCCATTCTTACCATCATATCTGCTTCAATATTGAACGTTCCAAAGATTATTTCATGTTCCCATGAAGTTTATACATTGTTCTGACGTCAACATATGCACATTATTGCATCAACCCGTCAACGAACTTTTGAAACAGCTGTAAAGATGGGTGGATGTGAAGGTATTCTCAGCACCATTTGAAAGTTCAGTCTTACCATCGTAGTCAACTTGTTTTTTCTCTTCACCAACTAAAAAAGTGAAAAATCAGTTATCATGGGCCTTTTAATTCTGTAGTCATAAATTCATGCTAAGTGTCAATTCTGTCACGCGCTTCCAAAATGAAGTATAAATACTAACTATGTTCATGATGGCAGCTGTTACAATATTTGTTTTTAAGATAGAAAATGTTAATCGAAAGATCACCTTCAAGCACCAGGATTTGATATAAAGAAATAAATCATTTTACAAGAGATCATAAAATGTGCGATTAACGACTCCACGCACATACGAGGGTGGGCTGAAAAGTTCATAGGCTGACTATGAAGGAATGATGCTAAAGCTGTAAAATCTTGCATGCATTAAGTTCAACTCTTTAATAACTGCATTGTTTCTTTCCAGGTAAACTGACATCTGACTGTTCAAAGAAAACTTCAAAAGTAACTAGTAGCGACTTCTCTTGAAAATGGACAAAATTTGGCATTGTAGTGTTATCAAATACATGCATAAAAATGCTTTAGCTCCCAAGTACATTCATGCTGGCAAGGTTGCTACATTAGGGAATGACGCTCCAGCTTTGTCAACAGTGCAAAAGTGGGCCGCTGAATTTAAGAGAGGAAGGGAGAGTCTTGAAGATGACCCAAGGTTTAGATGTCCTGCAACTGCCACCACCGAGGAAAACGTTGATTGTGTTCACCACATGGTGATGGATGACAGGTGATTGACTATAAATAAAATAGTCAATGTTATTATCACATCTTGTGGGAGAGTTGAGAATATTCTGCACAATGAACTTGGCATGACGAAGGTTTCTGCTCGGTGGGTGTCACGTCTTCTGACACCTGATCAAAAGCGCACCAGGCTGATCACACCACGGGAAAATCTGACATTGTTTCAGGCAGATCCACTGCTTTCCTTGAACGTTTCCTAACCCAGGAATCCTATAGGTTTTATATTGGAGTGGATTTCTCCTAAGTGGCACCTTACAGAGCTGAGAAGTTCTACCTACCCTGGAGTTGTCAGAAGGGTGTCAAAGAGAGCACTTGACATTACTTTGAGCCAGAGACAAAGAGAAAATACATGCAGTGGAAACACTCCTCCTCACCTGCTCCAAATAAGGTCATAGTTGTTTCATTTGCAGGGAAGGTGATGTCCTCAGTTTTTTGAGATGCAAATGGCATTTTGTTTATTGACTATCTTCAAAAGGGCCACGCCATCAATGGAAGGTACTATGCCAACTTACTGAGGCAGTTACAAAAGGCTATCAAGACCAAACGCCCAAGAAAACTGACAAAAGGGGTCTTGTTTCAAGACAATGCTCCTGCACACAAGTCCTTGGTGTCAATGGCTGCTGTGCGTGACTGGATTTGAACTGATTGACTACCCTGACTATTCTCCTGATTTGGCTCCATCTGACTATCATCTGTTCCCCAACATGAAAAAACACTTGGGTGGGAACCAGCATCGCAGTGATGATGAGGTCATATCTGCTGTTGATGACTTTTTTGACTAACAGGATGATAGATTCTTCTTCACCAATGGGATCGAAGCACTGCAACACCGATGAAAAAAGTGTGGATCGCAAGGGGTATGTTGAAAAATAAACCTCATTTGGTCACATACCATGAGAGTATCTTGGTCAGCCTATGAACTTTTCAGCTGACCCTCGTATCCTAATATTTGTTGCGCTTCATTCTAATAGAATCCACTGTCTCGAATTGTTTTTCCCAGTTTGCTGTTGATATCAAGACTACGAACAAAATCATTGTTAAAAGAAATTTTAACATAGAAGGTTTAGTGAGCAACAAAACTATTTCTGTACAATAGAGTATAGATGCAACAATGCACATTTTCAATAAGTGCCTGATAGAAAAATGTGTCCTACTTTAGCGTGCGATCTACCGCACTATCTGTAGTATACGCTGGAAAATCACATGATCTGCGTTAGGATTTGGGTTGAGGCTTAGGGTCATGGTTACAGTTTAGATTTAGGGTTAGGGTTAGGGTTGAGTTTTAAGGTTAGGGTTAGGGTTAGGGTTGAGTTTTAGGGTTAGGGTTAGGGTTGAATTTTAGGGTTAGGGTTAGGGTTGAGTTTTAGGGTTAGGGTTAAACTGCATACTAAAGTGTACTTGACCAGGTGAACCGCACACTAAAGTGACACCGAAAATAGATACAAGGACCATCAACAAAAACGGGATTTGAATTTGGGTTGTTGCTCTGCATGGAACCCATTAAGGTACCGACAGTATGTCGTTGCTTTTGATTCAGTGCTTCTTTGCAACCGTTTGCTTCGTTCTCTGTATGTTGTTGTTGGCGGTGGTGGTAAGAAATTTGCTTTCCAGTCACATGGTTTGGGGCTCAATACCACAACGTTGAATATTGGGCAAGTGCCTTCTACTATAACCCCGGACCGACTAAAGGCTTGTGAGTTGATTTGGTTGACGGAAACTAAAAAAAAAGCCTGTCGTATACGTATGCATAAATGTGTGTTCTTGTGTTTGTCTTCCCACCATCGCTTGACAACCGGTATGAGTTCGTTTACATCCCCATAACTTAGCGTAGCGGTTCAGCAAAAGACTCCGACAAAATAAGTATATATATATATATATATATAGGTAATGAACAATAACAACAGTCAGTCAAGAGGACGCACATATAGAATGTATTGGATTCACGCTCGGATAGAAAAAAAAAAGAAGAAAGAAAAAAGTACATTTTACGTTTCGAGTATTGTTCTTCGTCAGAAAGAGGAGAGGGAAGAATCCGGTGGAACTGGAAGAAGGCCCGGTGCATACATGTGAATTACATGGCGAAAAATGGCGAGTGTGGAGACAAGAGTGGGCGGAAGTTGATGTTCAAAGAAAGGAGAGCGATAATGGTTAAGGCGTGTAACTGTATGTGTGTCCGTGTGTGTACGCACGCGTGAGTATGTGCGTATCTATGTGAGTGATGCATGCGTGTGTGGACGCGACAGTTCAGGGGCAGCTACTGAATATTAAGGTGTGTTTGCGAGTGTGTATGCGTGTGTGTGTGTGCAAAAGTGTGTGTAAGAGTGAAAGAGGTCAGAGCGGTTGACTATGTAGTGTGTATGTTTGTGTGCGTGTATGTGTGTCTATGTGAGTGATGTATGTGTGTGTAGCAGGCGATAGCTGGGTATTGTTGGATATTAGTTGCATGCGTGTTTTTGTGTATGTGTTTGTGGTGTATGTGTGTGTGTGTGTGTGTGTGTGTCTGTATACACACTCATCCACACCCACTCTCTTTCTCTCTCTCTCTCACACACACATGACAAAGTAATAAAATTGTGCCACTAAAAATGATGGCGTATTGATAGAAATAAGTTGAAATTGGTATTTAATAAATGCCTGGACATTACATATATTCCATTTACTAGCCATTGACTTGTATAGAAAGAATAATTAAATTTTTACTGAAACTATTTTGAAGGAATGGATCCAAAGAGAATTAGATATGATGGAAAGTTTTATATAAGCGGTTTTAATATTTTATTGAGGTTAAAGCTATTAAATCCTTTTTATTCAACTGTTGAAGTTTTTTTCCGACTAGTATGCCATGAAATCATTGATGAGTTTGCGCTGTCAGATATGACAATGATTCACACATATTAAAAGTTTATCATATTCATGACTTGTGCTAAAAAAATGCACGAAGCTGCTGTGGGGTTTGCTGGGCATAATTTAGTTACCATGGTTCATGTGTGAATGATGTGACCGGCTAAAACTGTTGGAGAAACGGAATTGGTGGCCGATCCCCCCCTCTTGCTCTATCTATCTATCTATCTATCTATCTATCTATCTATCTATCTATCTATCTATCTATCTATCTATCTATCTATCT
>JAOPUL010003537.1:9812376-9823464 GCA_027564515.1 Octopus rubescens | reverse complement strand
TGTTACGCCGCTTCCCATACTTCCGCTGTATGGCAGTGGGGCGTTGCACGCTCGTCTTCTATTTTATCATTAGGCCGCAGTGTTTATATCATTTGTTTGTAACTAAACAGCAAAGAAATTCATTGAAGGCATAAACTGGTCCAGACAGGAAATGAGGGTGTATAGGCTAAGCATGGAAAACTTTAGATTCACAAACGGGCTTGATCACCATGACAACTAATTACATGATATCACCAATGATGTCATACTAGAAGTGTCACATGTTGGAAGTTGACCTACATTTTATGGAATTAAAATCTAGAAACTTATTACACTTCAGTCTCTCAAGTGATCGTCCTACTAAGAACTAATTAGAATTAATATCACTTCAAGACAGTTTCTTGATAATATTCTTAAATTAAATAAGTTTTTGGCATCAGGAAGAACAAACCAATATCAGAATACCATTGTTCTTTGGAGAAGGACAATTCTAGCAAAGAATACACACACAGACATTGGTTGCAATTCACTTTATTAATTAATTGATCAATTTAATTAAAGTGTCACAGATTTTCATCACATGATTTTCATCTTTTCAATGGTCTCCCTGCAACTGTCTTTTCAACCTTTTAATGTCTAGTATTTATACGTATTTATGTTGTTGTATTCCTTTGTGCATGTGTATGTGTCTATATGCACGCGCACACACACAGACACACACCTACATATAGATAGGAAAACACACACACATACAATAACTGACCACAAAAACCAACCCAATGCCTTGTTACATACCGAGTTGACAAAGCAATATACAATAAAAAAAAACTGAGTCAGTAAAGCAAACACAAACAAAAGCAAGAAACACACACACACATATAGATGCTCACTTATACACAGTCAACATTACAAACACAGCAGCAGTTTAATTGCAATTATACACACATATGCAGAGAAACATAACACATCAAAGCTTGGGATGTTGTGAAAGGCGGGAGACCCAGGAAGACATTGGACAAAGTATTGAAGGCTGATCTCAAAACGTTGAACCTTACGAAGGAGATGACAAAGGACCAAGATATGTGGCACATTGCTGTACTCAAGAAGACCCCCCACCCAACACAACAGAATTGAGATCCTAAAACCAAGGCATCACATAAAAAGCATTGGTGTGGGTGCCACGTAAAAAGCACCCAGTACACTCTGAGGAGTGGTTGGCGTTAGGAAGGGCATTCAGCCATAGAAACCAAGCCAAAACAGACTATAGAATCCTGGTGTGACCCCTGGCCTTGCCATTTCCTGTCAAGCCATCCAACCCATGCCAGCATGGAAAACAGACATTAAATTCTACTACTTATTTTATCAACTTGGAAAGAATGAAAGGTAAAGGTGACCTCAGCAGGATTTGAAACTCAGAACATAAAGAGCCAGAAGAAATGCCACTAAACATTTTGCCCCACATTTTGCTAATGATTCTGCCAGCCCACTGCCTTGAATCCAGCTCATCACTTTAATAATAATAATAATGGTTTCAAATTTAGGCACAAGGCCTGCCATTTAGTCGATTACATCGACCCAAGTGTTAAACTGGTACTCATTTTATCGACCCCGGAAGGATGAAAGGTAAAGTCGACCCTGACGGAATATGAACTCAGAACGTAGAGACGGACTAAATGCCGCTTAGCATTTTGCCCGGCATGCTAACGATTCTGCCAGCTCGCCGCCTTATTATATAATAATAATAATAATAAATGATAATAATAATAGTAACAGTTGAAAAGAACAGCTAGCATGGTACCATAGGCTGCAGGTAGCAAGCAGCGCTACACATGCAAGACTCCAGGAGTTCCAACAAAACCTAAATTAAAAGAATAATAATAGTAATTTCTGATCTTATAGGTTTGTGGCCCTAAATTTAATGGTGGGCCTGCAGTCAATTCAATCAACTCTAGTTTATCAATCACAGAAGAAATAAAAAGAGTGTTGAAAGGAAGTATAGGGAATTGAACTCCAAATAACTATTTCTAGCATCGGCACACATCCATAAAAGTAGCAGGAGGTGGGGGGGTAGTCAATTAGGTATCGACTGCGGTACTTGACTGGTACTTTATTTTATCGACTCTGGAGGGATGACGGGTAAAGTTGACGTTGGTGGGATATGAACTCAGAAAATAAAGAACCAAAACACAAACCGCAACAAGAGTGAGAGGAACAAAGTTTAGTGTGTTGCAGAACTCATCCAGCCTCTGCCAGGCAGGAAATAGAGAAACTGTGACAGCAGCGCAACAAAGGTTAAGATGATGAAGCAAGTAAATATATTGATTTCTTTAATCAATATCATCATCATAAAGTTTATTTAAAACAATGATGATGATGATGATGATGATATTAAAACTATTGATTAGAGAAAACTGCCTGATTCGTTGTCATCCCTCGAGTAAAAGGAATTCATAAAAAAAATATTTAGAAATATTGAAATTATAAATCTCCACCAACCCAACTTCCTACCGCACAAGTTTGAAACGTTTAATGATTTTATTTAACCTTTAGCTGCTGGCTAAGTAATATTACAAAATGATCTGAATAAGATCTGACACAAAGAAGAAAGGACAGTTTAGTTTGGCTGCAGACAACCTATCTGGTGTCAGTGGCAAGATAGAATCTACCCAGCCAACAGTGTAACAGAGAAACAACAACAAAATTGGCTGAGTTTTTGTAGCTGTGTGTGTGTGTGTGTGTGTGCAAGATCAAATGGGCCATGGCGAGACATTATGAAACCTACCCAAACCATCCCAGCATGGAGAAACCAGACATAAAATAATAATGTGCCAAAAATATCATTTTTAAAATCTAGTTTTAATTAGTGACTACTTGAATTTGAGTGCTCATAAAAGTTGATATCACATTAAGTCAACAATCAAGGTGAACGACAGTGGTATATCTAAACGTGATTGTGTTAGTGTGGGGGTGGGGGGAGCCACACTATTAACACATTTGTATGAGATGAATAAATATGAAGTGGTTATTAGTTAAGTATAATACACATCAATAGTGTTTGACCAGGATAAAGAGCACGGAAATAACCTATTTGCTCATCAACAACCTCGCACACGTGTGCATGTGTGTGTGTGTCCCCGTGTCCCCAGAGACATATGATTCTTATTACTGAAGTAATAAAGAATAAATAAATCTGCAACTGTCACCAAATCTGGAACTTCATGGAGCCACAATTCAAATAATATTCTTTTGTGCAAGAAATAAAGATTAGCTGAATTTTAGGAAAAACTTCTTTTTTACACTGTTTTGTTTTGTTTTAAGTTTATCAAGAGGACTCCCTTCAATTTTTAAGCAGAATGGCAATAACTGAAGCAGTAAGTTAGAATTCAGGGATATTATTTATTAATGATTTATTTATTCATCGTCATCATTTAACGTCCATTTTCCATGCCAGGATGGAAAATGGACGGTTTGAATGGTTTGGCAGGATCCAACAGATCAGAGGATTGTGTTGAACTCCAATATCCACTTTGGCTTGGATTTTATGGCTGGATACCCTTCCTAATGCTAACCACTTTACAGAAGGGACTGGGTGCTTTTTTATATCACTGGCACTAGTGAGGTTGCCAAGCAACTCACAAGACAAAACTCCCTTGACTGGGTGGGGTGGGGGTGTAGTATAGAGGGAGGTGGCTGTATGCTAGATGTTGAAAGGCAAGAGTATGAGAGAGGGACAGGAACAGGTGCCTGGCTGTGGAGGAGATACCAGCAGGAAAGAGAGAACAAAGACAATGGTGATTAGGCAGCAGGGTGATTAGGTCTCAAGGTACAAGAGGGTGAATATGAGGGGAAGAGGACAGGGATAGAGGAACAGAAATGGTAGGTGGGTGAGGTGAGTTTGTGAGAGAGAGGGAGGAGAGTAACAAATGATTAGAGGTGGGGATACAGGTGATGCAGTGATTGGCAAACAGGGGAGGAGGAGGAAGCATGTTTAATGGTGAATATCAGTTTGGTGGTGGGGAGGGGGTGAAGGAAATAGGAGTAGGTCGGGGAGGAGGTAAGTGGCAGGACAAAAAAGGGAGAAAACTATAGATGAGAAATAGGGAGATGATGTGAAGTGTAAGGACAGGGGTGGAGGGGCGTTGATGACTAATAGGAGAGAGAGTTCAATGGAAAATACAGAAGTAAGGGATGATAATGAGAATGTGGGGTGAGTGACATGGGGTGGGGCTCCAAGGAGAGGGGAAACTGGTAGCACAAGAATGGGGAATGAAATATGTGTGCATCTCATATAATTACAAGAGTAAAGAGTGCTGTAGTTAGAAAGATGCTGATGGGATGGGTTTTGGCAAGATGAATTGTAAGAATGGTTTGACAGGGATGGATTGAGTGCAGAGACACAGACAAAATGATAGGCTGTTAGGACCAATTTTTTTTTTTTGCTGAGATAGATGGGCCTTTTCAAACACAGCAAATCAGTCATCTGGTCCTTTGTCATCTCTTCTATGAGGTTCAACATCCTGAGGTCAGTCTTCACTACTTTGTCCCACATCTTTCTGAGTCTCCCTCTTCCACTACTTTGTCCCACATCTTTCTGAGTCTCCCTCTTCCACAGGTCCCATCCACATTTAATAATTGGCATTTCTTTATGAAGCTGTCCTCATCCATACACATTACATGACCATACCAGTGCAGTTTTCTCTCTTACACATTATATCTGATGTCTTTTATGCCCAGGTTTTCTCTCAATACATTTGCTTGTTGTTGTACATGTGATATTGCATATCCAGCAGAGCATGCTAGCTTCATTTCTTTTTAGTCTTTCTATATCCTCTGCATTCATGCCCATGTCTCACTAGCATTGCTGTTCATATACAAGTATCATACAATCTGCCTTTCACTGAGAGAGAGAGAGAGAGAGAGAGAGAGAGAGAGTGATCTTCTGTTACCAATAGAGGTAATAGTTCTCTGAACTTTTTCCAGCTAGTTCTTATTCTAGTAACTACATTTTCAGAACATCCTCCCATCTACTGCTAATTAGGTCACCTAGGTAGCAGAAACTATCTACTTCCTCTAAAGATCTTCCTGGGCATTTGTAAAAATCTATTTCCTGTGCATTCTTACTGCATATTGTTCCTGTACATCTGCCACATTCAAAGCCTACTTTCCCTGTTAACTCTCCTGGGGTTCCACTATACTTCTTGTGTCCACAGTTTGCACTGGGTGCATCATATGGAACTTTTACCAAAACCTTTTCTTCACACAGAACAAGGTCATTTACCTGCTGGGATTAGTGTCCTGTCTGTTTTCCGGCTAACAAGAACTTTGATCTTTGCTAAGTTAACGTTAAGACCCTTTGATTGCAGTTTTGCTTCCACACTTAGAATTTCTTTTCTAATTCTACAACAAATTTGTCTATAAGAACAAGGTCTTCAGCATAGAGGAATTCCCACTGATACCCAGTTTTGAAAACCTGTCATAGCTTGGAGGACTAGGATAAATAAGAGGGGACTGAGAAACATAGATTTAGCAAACTCCTATTTGCACAATTCATTACTCTACTCGTTACTAACTCTCACCTTACTAATAGCACCCCAGTACACAGCATGAACAATTCTCTGGCTTCCACAGTGACCACCCGATCAGAGAGCAAGAAACTCTGTTGAAAATTTTCTCCAGACTGACAAATGCTTAAGTACAGAGGCTTACTTTTGGCTAAATGCTTCTCCTGCAGTTGTTTTACTAGAAAGAGACCATAAGTAATATTTCTTCCTGACACAAAACTAAACTGCTTCTCATCTAAGCTAATGTTTTTTTCCTAATTAACTGAGCTATAACTCTTTCTGTAACTTTCTAGAACTGGTCCAGCAATTTGATCTCTGTAATTGCTCATCTCTAAGGCATCTTCTTTACCCTTGTAACAGTTGACTAAAATGCTGCTACCCCAGATATGGGTATGACACCTTTCTGTACAACCTGCTTGACCATGAAGGTTTTTATTCATGATGATTTGATTACAGCAAGAGAGCTTGGACTTGGATAAAATATTTAGAGTGACCTTTCACTCTCATCTACAAACACCAGCTAAATTATATATCAGGATTTATCAATTTGGAGCAGGAGTGGAATCATCATGTAATTGATATTGATCAATGCTCTTTCGTTAGAGAATGGTAAGAATTAAAAAGAAAAAGAAATACACAACTTATAGAAATATTTTAAATGTAAGGTGTTTGTATACTGGTGGGTTTATGAAGATAATGTAATTACTGTAATAAAAGTAAATAACATTAATTTGTGGGACTTGCAAAACCTTTGAATGGAGGAGATGAAAGCATATCTTGTAATTCTTTGTCTAATAGGAGTAACTTCCAAGTTACAGGGATTAACTGGAGCACAAATTTAATTCTGAGACAGGAAATTGATTTTTTTTTTTTTTATGTTTAGTGTAATTAACTTAACTGTATTCAACCTACCTTGGCAGGTAAAAGTGACAGGACAACAGGTAATAACCACATTCACACAGTGTACATCAATAAGCATTATATTCTATCAGCAAATTCCATCCAAATTCATATAATAATTATATTTTTATGGTTTTTATACAAGACTAACTGCATTTCAGTTAGTTTCTAACAAGACTGGGAGAATTAAATATAGAAAGTGCTACAAGACTAATGAAGGAAAGTCAGTGTATTTGAGAGAAAGGGTTAAATCCTACCTTGTGGTCATTTACAACCAAAGACATTCACAGACAAATTGTTCAGAATACTTTTGCTAATGCAATATATATATTCCACTTCATTAAATATTCATTAAATATTCATACTTCATATGTATATTAAGGACAATGAAAATGTTTGGAGATTGACCAAATTTATTTCCAGTCTCAGTGAAGAAGGAGGACAATTCTGTGAGAATATCAATATGTCACGACAGAATTAGCTCCGCCATGCATCCCCCCCCTCCACCTCTCTCTCTCTCTCGCAAAATAAACATTTTGCTTCCAATTTTCAAAGCAGGATGCCTCCTTTGACCTTGAAATAAGAATGAAACAGTGGGGTGGAGGTGTAATGGGTGGGCAGTTAAATAAACAGTTTTGTCTCAATCACGGGCACAACACAGTAGCGCTAAGAGCACTTTCCAGCTAAAATGATCAGCATTTTCAACCATTCTCCATAGCTATGGTAACCACTTTCTGCTCTGATGGGAAGCTAAGATGTATTCTGTATCATTTAATAATAAAAGAGAGTTTCTGTGTCACTTCTCCAAACTGTTCTCTTGACAAGGGAATAATTATATATCACCCAAATTAAATTGGTTCTCCACAAAGACTAATAACAACATTCAGAAACAACAGAATAATTATCTCCTATCAATTTTTGATTGGTGAATTGTTTTAAGAAGGACCTGAATATCACAACATCTCATTTAGTCTTTCCGAAAAAGAAACCATTTTTTAAAAGTAGCAAGGAGATTCAATCCCCATTTCAGAATGAGATATTTATTATTCTACACAGGTCCCCCCTCTTTACCCTCAATATCAGAGGTAAACTGTGAAGAAGAGAATATGGCCTCTTCTATGTTCTCTGATCTCATGAAGTTAGATGATGCTAAAAAATCAAAGCGGGAGTGTGGGGTGGGAGGGGCAAACACAGCTCTACGAAACACTCACTTCATTACTAGACGAGAAGGTAAATTAAGGTTTTTAATAATTAACACACTTGCTCCACATGCCCTATGGTATTTCATAGAAAGAAAAATGAGAAAAAAAAACCCCAACATTAGGAATAGCAGGATCCTTACTAGGTACAAAATAGGGAGAGGTGAGCACGATTCAGATGAACCTGCCATGTTATATATACCTAGGATATCTAAACATTCCTCAACAGATGCCACACCCTTCACTGGAATGTCTATGGCCCATATCAAAGACAAAATGAAGCACATACAGTTGAAAGTCAGATTGTAGGATTCTACCATATCTAAAACCCAGCCGTAAACACACATTGTTCAAGAGTTTTACTGGCCTGAAGAAGAAGAACAACTGCAAGGAAGCTACCTTGTATCTATCTTCTTTTCTTTTTTATGTGGTTTCATTGCTATTATCAAAATGCCCATCACCATGGCCACTTGCAGCCAAGAAGAACAGCAGCATGGATGCCATGCCAACTATTTTAATGAAATAATCAAAATAATGCAAAATGAAAATGTACACACACACATAAGAAGGCATCCAGGCGTGAGAGAGAGAGAGAGAGAGAGAGAGAGAGAGGAACCCATTTCTTTATACTGTTATCAGTTAGCTAGTTAACCAATTAATTGTTTGATCAATCAATTAGTTCATCTGAGTTGTTTTGTCATAGCTTCTGAGCTTATCTCATGATGTGACCTCGTTTTCTCTGTTCTGTGCTAATGTCCACTCCGTGTTAATTTCACAAACTGATTAATCTCTCTTTGCTTTACTATTTATAGCTTATAGTGTTTGAAGAGAGAGAGAGCTATGTGTGGTGTGTGTGTGTGCGCATGCGTTAGTTTAATTGGGATAGTATTGTGTGTTGTTATATTTCATGGTTAGTATCGATGTGCATAGTTTGTGCATGTATGTATGTATGTGTGTGTGTTGTACGTATGAGAGCTTGTTGTTTCTTCATCTATGTCAATGCTTAATCGTTAGTGAGTGATTATAGGGTGGAAGTTGGATGTTTCAACCTTTTGGCTTTAGTTTCAACACAAATATTTATCTTACCAAAGTATACAAATTCATCCACACGGTAATGATGGAGGAGTCATTATTTCATTCACACTTTCTGCCGAGGTCATTCTCAATCTCTAATCAATGTACTACTTGTTTTTACTTGTCTTAATGTTGAGTTATGTAGGTATGCTAATAAGATTTTTACACCAAAGTTGTTTATTGAGCTGTCATGTTTCTCTTTTGCATGTTGGTACAGTATTGATGCTGGTTTCTATTTTTGTACTCATGCCTGTGTTCCTCTATTCTTTCTAGTATGCTATGGGACATTTCTCCTATGTAAGTTGTGATGGTATTTGTGTATTCATCTTCCATGCCTCTCATGCAGTACATCACATTTCTAATTTTAAAATGAAGCTTTGGATTTAGTTTGCATTTCAGTACAATGGTTATAGGCCACAGGTAATTTTTTTCTAAATGGGTGTGTCCTACAATTTGTGATCAATGGATCTGCCTGCTTTTACAAATACATAAATTTTAAGTTTCATTTCCTTTAACACTCTCCCAAATATATAAGCTACCTGATCTTTGAGAATAGCATATTGTTGTTATATCATGAGCCTGCCTTTCCTACTTTCTTAATTTTTCTAATCTATTCCATAACTTGTTCTTATACCGATGGCAGGTTCAATTAGTGATTGTATTGTCAATGAAACAAAGTTTGTTAGTTGTTGGAAATGCTGGTCTAGTAAACTGGCCAAGTTTGTGAAACTAACAAAAGTTGCACATTAGCATGGTGAAGAGCAGATGAGGGTACTTCCTAACATCACAGGGTGTGACAAATAATTGTTTAATTAATTAGTTAACTGATTAAAATAAAAAGAACATGTGTTTCTATTGGCAAAATAACTCTCCTCAAAGAACATATATGCACAAACAGGAAGATATCCAGCTTCATGGCATGGCATGTCCACTTTAGAAAATTCATGAATTTTGAGATTATCTCCCCTTCTCAAGTGGCGCTAGTCATAATTGGCATTTGGTAACTATGACACATGCTCTAAAGGCAGAGATTAATTTTAATAAACCAAGAATTGTATGGTATTTGTTATACCTGTATTTGTAATGTTCAAATACATGCCATTGGCCACTCTGAGTTATTTCCTCTTGGCTCATTTTTGTGTCTCTCTCTCTCTATATATATATATATCATCATCATCATTTTAACGTCTGTTTTCCATGCTGGCATGGGTTAGACAGTTTCACTGGAAACTGACAAGCTGGGGACTCCAGTCTATTTGTTAGCTTGGTTTCTACAGCTGGATGCCCTTCCTAACGCCAACCACTCCAGAGAGTGTACCAGGTGCCTTTAACGTGTCACCGGCACAGGTATTTTTAGCGTGTCACCAGCACAAACATACATATATATATATATACATGATGGCCTTCTTTCAGTTTCCATCTACCAAATCCACTCACAAGGCTTTGGTCAGCCCGAGCCTATAGTAGAAGACACTTGCCCAAGGTGCCCTGCAGTGGGACTGAACCCAGAACAATGTGGTTGGGAAGCAAGCTTTTTACCACACAGCCACACCTGCACCTATATATATATATTTATTTATTAATGAGATTTGTTGAGTAAGGCCAGAACAATCCAAGATGAGATGATATAAAGTAAACTACAAAAACAAAACAAAACATGGTTGGGTTTTATCTCATATTCCTATATTTCGGGGTTATGGCCCCTTCTTTAACCCTTTACCATTCAGATTATTCTGTCAGATGTAATACTTTTTCATTCACATTGTGTTTAATTAATCATGCGTTATTTCATAGCTTTGAAATTTTGATGATGTGGTTGTATATTTTTAGAATGACATTGTAGGGTACGGGTGATAGGCTGGATCTGGCTGATTTGAACATAAAACAAGTAGCACATTTGGGCCGTATATGGCCGGTTTAAATGCCAAAGGGTTACGACACGTGGACAAGCAAAGAATGGAAAAAAAGTAGTGGCACAGATGTGTGGGCGCAGGAAGGTGACATACGCAAACTAGTGTTGATTGTGAGTAACTTTTGAAGTCATTGATGGGGCAATAAGATAGTGTGCATCCAACAATGCTATCTGTGGTATCATTTCTGGACAGAAATTTCCTCAGGGATGGACTGGTGTGTACCATATATACGTTAAGTCCCTCCCTGTGGATTGCATGTTTGTGTAGCAGTAGTGGTTCTGTCATCAAAATAGTTCAGTTTAACTTGGGTAGGGGATTGTTCCACCTTTATCCAACATGTCACATAATGCTTCACCCTAACTACTCCATTTTAATATATATATATATATATTCCATTCTATACTGGGCACGAAGGCCTGGAATTTTGGGGGAGGGGTGTAGTCGATGTTATCGACCCCAGTT
>JAOPUL010003537.1:9710366-9720508 GCA_027564515.1 Octopus rubescens | reverse complement strand
TCAGAACGTAAAGTCGGAAAAATTGCCGCTAAGCATTTCTCCCGGTGCGGTAACGATTCTGCCAGCTCGCCGCCTTTTTTTATCATTCGTTAAATTAGTATGTAAGTTTATATTGACTTCTTTAGGGGTTATCTAATTATAATGTACGGGTTGTTGGTTAAGGGAATAGAGTATTGTAGATTGCGGACTGTCATCAATATCTATATTTAGCATATTCATGCTATTACTATCGGTAGGTGGTATAATGGTGTGTCTGGAAAAGCCGGATTCAGATTCAGCTGCAAGGGTGTCATGACCCCGATCGATTTGAGATGACAACTGTAGCGGTTGAGCTATATTATCATCAAATAATCTACTTTGTCTTCCAATCACACTACAATCATGAACAACATTCCTAGAATTGGATATAGTGGTTGGCAGTCTGCTGCTATTACTATTCCTATCACTATTGATCTCACGGGCGAGTGTTTTATTCTTTCTATTCAAACCAGCTATTATCGTGCCCAGACTGGGGAGGGTAGAGTAGGATAGTCTAATTTTTCTACGAGAGAATAGACAATGGTATTTATGCGAATGGGGAACCTTTTTTATCTAATATCTGAAAGAATTTCTTATTATAAGTTAGTTGCTATTGCGTAATTGTATGGCTGACATTGTAAAGTAATCAAGTATTGAGAAGGTTATAAATTATCGGGGCCTTATCTTCGCCCCCATATATTGTCTTAAGATGAAAAGAACTGCCCATTTCTTAATTGTGGCAAGAAGTAGTTATAGCAGTCATCACTTCCCCCTTCCCCCCACCCTACTCTCTAACTGACCATCTTCAAGTATTCTTCTTTTTTGGCTTGGCTTCGCGAACGAAGATTAAGGGTGTTGTCCACTTCTGGCGCAGGATCGCTGGTGATTGTTGAGTCCTATGCGTGACAGACAAACTCGGCCACAGCGGCTGCAGGGGAAAGTCAATTCAGATGGTGGTGCGGTGGCGACGCGGTTGTTCCTCCTCCCCCGTTTCTCCTCAAGGGTGGCTCTGCGATTGTTATCAAAGGAGGAAATTGACTGATGTACAGTATGTCGCCAGACCTGTCTGTCAGCAGCAAGGACTGACCACTGGCGATTGTCTATGTTGCAGGCTGACAGAGATTGCTTCAGAGAGTCTTTAAATCTCTTCTTTGGTGCGCCTCTATTGCGACGCCCAGTGGAGAGTACACCATAGAGGACGATCTTTGGCAAGCGATTGTTTTCCATCCTGGAGACATGCCCTGCCCAGTATAGCTGTGACTTCAGCAGCATGGCCTCGATACTATTAGTTTTAAGAACGACGAAACATTTCTTTTCTTTTTGTCAGTTCATAACAATATCATTGTTATTGTAATTTTAATTAAATTCTTAAGGAAAATCTGTTAATCTACTCTATAATCCACAGCCCCACAACACCCACTAATACACATAATACAACAAGGAAGCTTTTATGTATTCACTTGACATGCTCAATATAACAGCTGAATTAATTTTAACAAACTTCCCAATAGTATTTCACTGTTTTTATACAAACCCATATGAACCCCATTCAAGATAAATTTCACCATTTTTTATACCAACCCTTACAATATCACCTATGATAAAGTTTTCCCTTAACAGCAACCCCTTATGACATTAGCCACATTAAAAGTCTTTACATTTAAATGAAAAATGTGGATCAAGATCTCATTCTAAGAGGTCAGTTGGTCAACAAGTTAGATACTTTACTAATCCCACCCTCCAAATTCTGGATTATCCTAAAAATTAATTGAAACACAGAGACAGTCTACTTATTAAAATATATAATCTCAAAAGGATTAAGATGAAGAGAACATACATAGAGTGCTAAATTTTAGGACAGCAAATCTCCCAATAAAGACAAGACACATCACCATCATCCTTTAACGTCTGTTTTCCATGCTGGCATGGGTTTGATGGTTTGACTAGAGCTGGCAAGTCGGAGGGCTGTACCAGGTTCCAGTCTGATTTGGCTTGGTTTCTACAGCTGGATGCCTTTCCTAATGCCAACCACTTTACAGTGTGTGCTGGGTGCTTTTAACGTGCCACCGGCACTGGACTCTCGGCGCTAGTGCTTTTTATGTGGCACCGACACAAGTACTTTTTATGTGGCACCAACACAAGTACTTTTTATGTGGCACTGTCACAAGTGCTCTTTACATGGCACTGGCACAAGTGCTTTTTAGGTGGCACCATCACAAATGCTTTTTACGTGGCACTGGCACAGAACCCTTGGCATGAGCGCTTTTCATGTGGCACCGGCACGAGTGCTTTTTATGTGGCACCAGCACAAGACTCTTGGCAACAGCTACATGTATCTCAAACAATCCACCTGTACTGACTAATCAATCTACTTACCTGTAATTGTTATATTCCCTTTGTTTCAGTTGTTTGATGTGGCTTTGTTTAAGCAGGAGTTTCTGGTTTTCAACAATCAGCAATGGTCGACATATACGTCCAGCATCAGTATATATTCGAATCTCCCTGTCTCTAATATCTCGAATCATTGATACCTGAGTTACAACAAAAATAATATTGATAAACAATAAAGAATAAATGTAGATAATTAATTAACAATCCTTTAACTCTATAAATAAATAATTAATCCATTTGATACTGTATTTCTGTTGAAATACACTACCGTTATTTCAATTATCTCTGAAAATAAGGAAGAATTTAGCTAGTATTTGGAACATAAATTAACATGGAATTTTGATGGAAGATTTTAATTAATATCACTTTAAAACAATTTAAATTAGTATCATAGAACCAGGAGTAGTCTTGGGTTCCGAAACTCTCTCGTGATTTCTTATTATTTCAGTTTAAGCTCAGTAAAATAACATTTATTATGTTTGTCAGGATAGTAAAATATTGGCATCACAAAACAAAAATGACATTACACTCAGTAAACAACATTTTAAGTTGTCACCATTGCATTATGGGTGCCTGAGGTGGTGAGCTAGTAATTGATTAAGGTAATTGATAATAATTGATCAGGTCAGAAATAATAAGCAAATCCCAAAATGATGTTCCAGAAGATGTCAAGTTGCTTGTATTTATTGTTCATTCATAAACTCAGTTTTTTTTTGTTCAATGTGAGAGATATAGAATGTAATTTCACCTATTGGAGTGTGACTGGCTGCAAAGCTAATCTATAGAGAAAACAAGTGAAATTTGTAATAACAGCTGAAGCTGAAATGGTTGTAAGTTATTGCACACAATTGAAGCTTTGTGCATGCAACATGCCAAAAGATCTGCAAGTTGTAATAGGTGCTGAAGTTACAAAGGCTGAGTGAGGAACCATGCTGTGTCTGTAGTAGCAAATAGCACAACTGTACTTGTGTGTGTGTGTGTGTGTGTGTGTGTCTGTGTGTGTGTGTGTAATAAACAACCAGCATTTACAGTAAAGCTAGGAAACAGACAGATGCTGTCACAGTCTGTTATTTTATAAGATTAAATATCCATTCTTACTGCAGAAGTTTCTGACCATACAAAGAAATCAGTAGAAAAGTGTTAAGAGTCAATCATAATCATCATCATTTAATGTCTGTTTTCCATGCTGGCATGGGTTGGACCATCAACCATCATATCTCTGTATGGAATATACTAAAGTCAGTTTATTTGTGGAGAATAGTCACATTGCGATGAACAATTCTCCTGGTTCAATGTGGGATGTGTCACTAGTGGACATCAAGTTTCAAAAGAATGCATGACATATAAAGTTTGTTGTTGCCATAAATATTCAAACAACAAAACATGGGAAACTCACCTCAGATACAATGATATCCATTTCTCTTCTTAATTTTCTTAGTGTGTTCATCAACTGTTCAGGATCTCGGTGGATACCGACCCAACACCCATTAACAAAGATTTTAGTTGCACTACAAACAAATGGTAATTAGACATTAATTATAGAACATATCACAATCATACAGTATGGCCAATAATGGCCATACTGAAATAGATCAATGTTGATTAACACCAGCAAGAGATCAGACGAGTTACCATTATTTCCTGAGTTCAAGCTGACTGCTACCAAGTGGTACAAGTTAATTCTTATGACATCAAAAGCCTCCAAGAGTTTTCTTTATAATTTACACTTTATGAAGACCAAGGAAGAACACAGAAGTGGAATTTGTCACATGCAATCATCATCATCACTATTGCCAATATCATCTATTATTCCATATTAGTGTAGATCGAATACACTGGCATCATGGCAAATTTCTACACCACTTGATTTTGAATCCTCCTGTTGGGGGAGGCAGGGACACACAAAATCCTCAGAGCCCTCTTCTTATGTCTTTCTCTATCCCATATACCTTCTACTGCCAGTACACAGCAGCAGTTACCTGTCCATTACAATTACCAGACCATACCATACCATACCAGGCACCTCCCCCTCTTACACAATGCCTAACCATATTCTTATCTTCCTCATCTTTAGTTAATGTTGTATATCCATTGGTTCATATTGAACACTTCTGTTCAGTAACAAATATAAAGAACAGGAGATACACTGGAAGAACTAGCAGACACACCTGTACACAAACAACTCATCAAAAGTCTTTGGACACCACCAAAGAAGGTGAGTAGATCTCAGTAGGAAAAAATGGTAATGTAGATATTCCATCTGTGCCCACCACAACAGTTGACATCATTAAAATGTGGAAAGAGGATAAAAAGATTGTTAGGATAATAAAATTTCTAAATAATTTCATAAAATTACTAATGAGTTATTATTTCACCCACAACACAGAAACAAAACCACTTTTTTTTATTATTATTAATGACTGAAAAAAAAAAATTTTATGTAGTAGATAAGGGTTAATTGAAATGAGAATAAAAGAATTAAAAGCACATACTCTTGGATGGCGGACGGTGCTACCTCTTCTAGATTCTCCATACTCCACTCTTCTAAAAACTCCAAGATTGGAGAGGGTTGAGATCCGACAGAAATATAGGCCATCAAGGCCAAGTTTTTCACAAGTCCTACAGCTGCACCCTGAATTGAAAAAGCACAATAAGAAATTTCATTAATAAGGGATTATCTTAAACATTATAACATTATATATAACATGTATCTCACCAGTTGGAAATTTCAAATTAATAAACCTGATCTATTCTCATAAAGGTGAGAATAAAACAATTTGAAAACAAATTTTGAAATAGGAATGGAAATTCAATAAAATCTACACTAAATCTTATGAATTTGTAGAAAAAATATTGGTTCATATTAGATACTATGAGGGACTAAAGTTAAGAAAATAATCCAACCTGAAATAAAAGACAAGAAAAGAGACTGTTGTTGATCTTTAAAAACTTAACAGACTTTTGTTAGTCATTCCGTAATTATTTCATAAGTCTGTCAACTAATGTGCCATTTCATCGAGACATTTGAAGTTCTGCCTCTAAAGTATGAAGCTTGTGCAATGGTGGAAAGTTCTTAATAAACTGAGTTTGATTTGATTCCACATTGAGCCATTTTATATCACTTGTATCTGATTTCGGATCCATTAATGAACCTTGTTGAGGTTGATTTGCACAACACAAAGAGGCCACTTTTAAAGGGATGGTGACTCAGTCAGGGTCACAGATGGTTATTTTATATTTTACTATGGAAACACAGCCAGACATATAAATTCCTCACCCCCACCCCCACGACACCCATGGGAGAATGTAAACCCAGCACAGCAAAATTATATAAATATTTGTACAATGCTGAGTTTAACCATTCATGGTAGCAGCTTTTTACCCTTAGATGGAGTGGGACCCTTAATGAATTAGGGGTTTTGGCATGGATATTGAGTAAAGGATAAAATCAATATGCAACATGTTAAAAAAAAGGAAACATGCTAGAAAGAGCAGCCAAAATTCCATCAGATCACACTATTTTCTTAAAACTAATAAAAGACACATTGAATAATGTAGTTCTAGGTATATTAGGTCTGTATAAAAGACTGGATGGTGATGGCTGAAACATCTCAATGATAGAGAACTGCTTGATCAGGGTTGACCAGGGGTTAAATAACAAGTCAAATATGGAATTAAAAAATAAAATAAATAAATAAATAAATAAGAGTAAACTTACTTCTGGAGTTTCAGCAGGACAGATCATACCCCACAGTGTATTGTGAAGTTGTCGAGGACGAGCCAGTTTGCCATCACGACCAATTGGGGAATTTAAACGACGAAGATGGGACAATGTGGAAGCAAATGTGAGCCGATTCAATACCTGAAAGGAACAAAATTTGGCAAATGTAGAATTTTGAGGCAAAACCTCTAAGACAACCAAGAGAAACAATTATTAAGGAGACTCTCAAACTCAGAGATTGAATAGGTTAGGTGGACATGTGACAGCAGAATATTCTCAATTTTTAAGGATGGCACTGGTGCCACGTAAAAAGCACCCACTACACTCTGTAAAATGGTTGGCATAAGGGGAAGGGCATCCAGCTGTAGAAACCATGCCAAAACAGAATATGGAACTTGTTGTGGCTCCTGGCCCTGCCAGCTCCTGTCAAACTGTCCAACCCATGCCCACATAGAAAACAGACATTTGATGATGATATTTATGAAACTCTTCTAAGATTTGAAACCCTACCTCAGTGTATTCATCATTATCATTGTTGTTTTTATGTCTCCTTTTCCATGCTCACATGGGTTGGATGGGAATTGTTGAGGCAGATTTTCTACAACTGGATGCCCTTTCTGTCACCAACCTCTACCTGTTTTCTAAGCAAGGTAATATTTCCCCATGGCCAGACATCCTTTTCACAGATGACTGGAAACAAAGGACACCACTGGCATGACAGTGAAACTCGTTTACAACTAGCACATGATGTCAAGACAAGTAGACACATCACACACATACATACATAATATATATATATATATATATAAATACACACACACACACATACATACACAACAGGCTTCCTTAAGTTTCTGTCTAGCAAAACCGCTTACAAGGCTTTGATCAGCCTTGGGCTGTAGTAGAAGACACTTACCCAAAGTGCCATGCATTAGGACTGAACCCAGAACCATGTGGTTGAGAGGCAAACTTCTTAACCACACAGCCACATCTATACCTATCCGTACGTCCAATTATTCACACCTATCTGTCTACCAGACCCAATTTTCTTAAAGTCTAGGCCTCTCCCTCAGAGTGAAAGGCAGACTGTACGATGCCTGGGTTTGAACAGTGAAACATGGGCTGTGACAGCAGAGGATATGCAGAGGCTTGAAAGAAACGAAGCTAGTATGCTCCGCTGGATGTGCAGTGTTAGTACGCTTGTATGGCTGAGTGTGAGTGCCCTAAGAGAAAAATTGGGTATAAGAGACATCAGATGCAGTGTGCAAGAGAGAAAACTGTGCTGGTAAGGCCATGTGATGTGTATGAAGGAGGTCTATTGTGTGAAAAAGTGCCGATCTCTAACTGTGGAAGGAACCCATGGAAGAGGAAAATCTAGGAAGACGTGGATGATGAGGTGGTGAAACATGATCTTCGGATGTTGAGTCTCACGGAGGTGATGACTAGTGACCGAGACTGTTGGCGATCACTGTGCTTGAGAAGACTCAACAAGCTTAGTGGAGTTGAAATCGTGGCCAGTGCCGGTGACATGCTAAAAACTCCTGTGCCAGTGATACATTAAAAGCAACTATGCTGGTGACACATTAAAAACACCCAGCCATAGAAACCAAGCAAAAATGGACTGGAGTCTGGTGCAGCACCCTGGCTTGCCAGTCTCCAGTCAAACCATCTAACCCATGCTTGCATGGAAAACGGATGCTAAATGATGATGATGATGGTGATGATGATGATGATGATATATATATATATATATATATATATATATATATATACTTACACAAACATACAAATATATACATGTACATATAAATTTATACAAGTGACTACACTTTCAGAACATGCTCTTCCACTGCTAATTAGGTTGCCTAGGTAACAGAAACTATCTACTACCTCTAGAACATCTGAGAAAATCAATTTTCCATGTGACATTGGACTTTATGGCACCTGTGAATCTTCCACATACAAAAGATACTTTCTGCATTAATCTTCCTAAAATTATACTGCACCTATTGTGTCCATAGCTTACACTGGGTACACGGTATGGAATTTCTGTCTATACATTTCCTACATATTGAGCAGGGCCATTTATCTGCGGGGTGTAAAGTCCTGTCTGTTTTCTTGCTTACTAGAACCTTGGTCTTTGCTTAAATTAACTTTAAGACCCCTTAATTCTTGGTTTTGTTTCCACACTTGGAATTCCTTTTCTAATTCTATTACAGATTCTGCTATGAGAGTGAGATCATTAGCATATAGCAGTTTTCAGGGGCAGCCAGGTTTAAATTCATCTGTTATAGTCTAAAAGACAATGATGAATAGGAGGGGACTGAGGACCAAGCTCTGGTGAATGCCTACCTGCACATTAAATTCATCACTGTACTCATGACTAACTCTCACCTTACTGACAGGATGGAGAAAGTTCAGAGAGAAATTTCCTCTCTCTGAGTGAAAGGCAGATTGTATGATGTTTGTGTATGTACAGCAATGCTACATGGTAGTTAGAGACATGGGCCCTGAGCAGAGGTCATGCAAAGACTAGAGAGCAATGAAGTTGATATGCTCCACTGGATGTGCGATGTTAGTGTGCATGTATGACAAAGTGCAAATGTATTGAGAGAAAAGTTAGGCATGAGAGAGGAATCAGATGAGGTGTGCATAAAAAAGTGCCAATTGCTTAAAGTGGATAGAATGCATGGAACAGAGAGGTAGGAAGACATAGGATGAAGTATTAAGGCTGATCTCAAGATGCTGAACCTTATAGAGGAAATGACAAAGGATCAAGATGATTGGCATTTTGCTGTGTCCATTACAACAGAAGTCTTGTCCATTACAACAAAAATGATATCCTAAAACCACTGTTATGCTTGTACATGCAAGGCCCTGTGACCCCTCCTCTCACAGGCATCAAGCATACCCACCCCATTTCGTTCCTATCCCATCTATGGTACTACTCAGCTGTTGTACACACTTGGCACATTATATCCTATCTCCTTCTTAACACATTAATCGCCATGGCCTGTTGTGTGAAGTTTGTGACGAATCACCAGTGACAGTTAATGTGTTAAGGGTCTCCCTACAACTCACAACCACTTTCATTTCTCATTGTCCCAACCCTTCAGCCACTACTCTCTCCCCACCTCTGTTATACTCTATTCTAAATGACTCTCTTATCTGTTATCATCCTCAGTGCCTTTCCATGTCTACCATTATGACCCACCCACCTATTATAGCCCCTTATGTATCCCTATATTAATCTCCTTCTCCTTGCACATCATCCGACTACTTTCTATTCTATTCTCCTTCCTGATCCACTCCGATATCTCCCACTTTACCCCTCTACATACTGGTATTTCCCATCATCTGCACCCCTGCCTATGTTCATCATTCACTGCATTAACCTCTATCTCCACCTGTTTACTCCCCACTCACAATCTTATGAAAGCAGCCAGTCTCTTATCCCTTCCCATGACCCACTGTCCATATCCTCTCTTATGCTCACCTTCTTCCTCAAGAGTTTGTTCTAGCACTCCATCACTACCTTCCTTTTATCTCCTTCAGCCATGTATTTCCTCTATAGCATTCACCTCTATCCTACTTTAGCCTTTCAACACTGGCATAAAGCCACCTACCCCCATCATCCCCTCCCAAATAATTTCTTTTAATAATGGGAGCTTTTCCCTGTTCTTTTCTATCTTGCAAATTACATAGCAACCTCTCACTACTGCTGGTGGCATGAAAAAAGTACCCAGTACACTCTGTAATATGGTTGGTGCTTGGAAGGGCATCTAGCCGTAGAAACTATGCCAAAGATGACATTGAAGCTCAGAGCAGCCCTGCAGCTCATTGGTTCCCTATCAAACTATCCAACCCATGCCAGCATGGAAAGCAGATGTTAAATGAGGATGATGATGATGACATATTATCAGGTTGTCCACAAGGTTCTGAGTGATTTCAGGATTTGTGTCTTTAAGCCCTTCATGCAACAATCCTAATCTTAGTATGACTCATATTTCAG
>JAOPUL010003537.1:9343119-9354312 GCA_027564515.1 Octopus rubescens | reverse complement strand
TTATTATTATTATTATTATTATTATTATTATTATTATTATTATTATTATTATTATTATTATTATTATTATCATAAGGTGACGAGCTGGTAGAATCGTTAGCATGCCGGGAAAAATGCGTAGCGTCAATTTTTCCGACTTAACGTTCTGAGTTCAAATGCCGCCGGGGTTGACATTGCCTTTCATCCTTCCGGGGTCGATAAAGTGAGTACCAGTTAGGGACTAGGGTCGATAAAATCGACTACTCCCCTCCCCCAAAATTTCAGGACTTCGTGCCTAGTATAGAAAGGATTATTTTTATTATTGGCGAACTTGCCGAATCATTACCGCGCCGGTAGAATTGCTTAGCGGCAATTTTCCCGACTTTACGTTTTGAGTTCAAATGCCGCCGGGGTTGACTTTGCCTTTCATCCTTCCGGCGTCGATAAAGTGAGTACCAGTTTTGAACTGGGGTCGATAAAATCGACTACTCCCCTCTCCCAAAATTTTGGGCCTTCTTACCCAGTATAGAAAGGATTATTATTATTATTATTATTATTATTATTATTATTATTATTATTATTATTATATCTTATTATTGATTATGGTGGTACATTGTCCAGAGAAAGATTATAATACGGATTTAAATTAAAACTTAAAATGTGAGAAAACGATTAAAATTAAACAGAAAGATGTAAAGAAAAGGAACAGAGCGGAAAAGAAGTATTACAAAATAATAGAAATGATACAACTAAATGATAGAATGTAAAAAACAAATATGAGAGGCAGGAAGTAACTAAGAAAAGGAAAAAAGGAGAATAAACGAGAACTATATTAAAAACATTACTACGGCTTCCTTATTAGGGGAATTTGCTAGACGGAACTATGCAAGAGTCTACATTAAAAACATGAAAAATATAGTAAAACTAAGAGCATATACACATGCTGGCATGTGTATATGTTTAAGAAAATCACATGATGATGATGATGATGATGATGATGATGATGATGATGATGATGATGATGATGATGATGATGATGATGATGATGATGGTGGTGGTGATGGCGATGAGGATGATGGCGATGATGATGATGATGATGATGATGATGATGATGATGATGATGATGGTGGTGGTGGTGTTGATGGTGGTGTTGATGGTGGTGATGGCGATGATGATGATGATGATGATGATGATGATGATGATGGTTGTGGTGGTGGCGGCGAGTAAGATGCTTTTAATGCTTATGATGATGATGATGATGATGATGATGCTTACAGTTGCTATGGAGCAGACAGTAAGTAGCTGGCCCGTGTTTTCTTCTGGTTCATATGTCTTGTTTTTTGTCTTTAACATTTCTCAAAAATCCTCTAAATACACCAAAGTCACGTTTTCGCAATGCAACGGTCTAAAACGTCGGAATGGATCAACCGAAAATGCTGACGTTGATTCATGTAATTAAAACCGTAGGCAAGTCTAGTTTATGTGATATTTAACATTTACAAAGGTCAAAGGTCAATGATAACGATGACTCTAATGTTGCGTGCAGCCGTTAGACGGTGACGTCACCAACTCAGCAGAGAAAGAATATAGAGATATTTATAGTTAAAGTTGTTGGTGATGTGCCATAGTCCCTATAATGAAAGGCATGCGACCTGTGACCACCATCCAGTCTTTATCGTTGGAGTATAGTGTATCTAACATTATGTTATCTATTCCCAGTCGAGGTTGGCTGTAGGGGATTCCCTGCCCAGTCTGTATGGAGAATGCATGCATGAAGTGATTGGAATAAGAAGAAAAGAGCGAAAGGTTGGTGTGCATAGCGTGGGAAAGGCAACAGAAAGAGCCTCTTGCTGGTTATGCAGCATGAGAGAGAGAGAGAGAGAGAGAGAGAGGAGAGGGAGAGAGGGAGAGAAAGAGAGATAGATAGATGGATAGAGAGATAGATAGATAGATAGAGAGAGAGAGAGAGAGAGAGAAAGAGAGAGAGAGGGGGGAGTTAAGCTGGAAGCCAGAAGGAGATGATGAACAGTGATTTGGCCACCTCTGCTGACCGACCTACGGGTGGGTGTTATGATTCATGGTCGAAACACCCGATGATCATTAGATACCGTATGATGATATCAATCCTTCCTGGTCAAAGCTACATTCACCAAAGGTGATTAAAGAAAAAGCAACTTCTTCTAGATGTTATCAATGTCATAACCCATCCTCTCTTTAAAGATGTTAGAGCAGAGCGACTACTTAAACGTTCTCTATATGTTCAGAGCGGCGTTTCTGTCATTTAGGTGGTGAGGAGAAATAGTTCGCAGCAGAGTTATTTAATTTAATTCACTGCATGCTGTTATACAAAATCGACACGTAATTAAAGAAAGATAAGAATACAAAGATAATAACCAAATTAATTAAATTAGGAATTTATAGGATAGAATTTACCGCGTTTTATCGATTAAAATGAAATTACAAACTCGTATTTAACAATTTATGTCTAATCTGTTTCGTTTATATCTGTGCTCTCTTAGGTGGGAATACCACAGGAGTTATTGAAGGGCCTAACGTTTAATAAGAACTGTGGCACAAAACTCTAAGCACTTGAGTGGCTCCTGTTGTACTCAAAGCTAATAATAATAATAATAATGGTTTCTGATTTAGGCACAAGGCCAGCCATTTCGGGGGAGGGGTTTAGTCGATTACATCGAACTCAGTGTTAAACTGGTACTTATTTTATCGACCCCAAAAGGATGAAAAGCAAAGTCGACCCCAGCAGAATTTGAACTCAGAACATAGACAGACTAAATGCCGCTTAGCATTTTGCCCAGCGTGCTAACGATTCTGCCAGCTCGCCGCCTCCTAATAATAATCCTTTCTATACTGGGCACAAAAGCCTGAAAATTTGGGGGATGGAAATAATCAATTCAATCGACCCCAGTACTCAACTGGTACTTATTTTATTGACCCTGAAAGGATAAGTCGACACCAGCAGCATTTGAACTCAGAACGTAAGTGGAAGAAATGCTGCTAAACATCTTGCCCAGTGTACTAACGATTCTGTCAGCTCACTGACTCCTAATAATAATAATTATCCTTTCTATACTAGGCACAAAGGTCTGAAATTTCGGGGGAGGGGAGTAGTCGATTTTATCGACCCCAGTTCTTAACTAGTACTGACTTTATCGACCGTGGAAGGATGAAAGGCAAAGTCGACCCCGACGGAATTTGAAGTCAGAATGTAGAGGCAGACTAAATGCTGCTAAGCATTTTGCCCACTGTGCTAACGATTCTGCCAGCTCGACTAATAATAATAATATCCACATTCTTCAGTGAACACATTCACATATACACAAACATGTGTGCACCTTCACAAGTTAATGTAAATTTTCAGAATCCATTTGTTAAAACCATAAATGTATGGTGCATTATAGGGGAAACAATGAGTGAGTTTATATATTGTTTGATATATGGTGTATTATAGGGGAAACAATGATAAAGTTAATATAATAATGTTAAATCATGATTAGATTATTAAACGGTGTTGTGAACAAACTTGATTTCCAAATATAATTCTATCAACTTTGAAAATGGTTTCTGTTTTGGCATCAGTTCCTGGTTTTAGTCAGTCAGACAACTGAATTAATGTGATGAAATGAGAGAAGCATCTTGTTAGGTGATTGATCTTTTATCAATAGATTTATTCTCAGCCAGCAATGTAGTCACATGACTTATTTGATGTAGGCAAATATTTGACGAGAAACATTACCCCCGGCCCCCCTCCACTTCCACCCCAGGGTAAGTCTGTGTTTGATATTCTGAGTTCAGTCACAAAACATTTGGTTTACTTTTCCCCGCCATTCTAAAATTTCGTTTAACAAAAAGAAATTCTTTGACCGAATCATCGATTGCCACAGCTGCAGCATCATTATATTTTTCGGTCTTCTGATCTTTCTGGAAGCATACATACAAAGCAAGGAATTCAGCCTCAATGACGGTCTTTGGAGCCATTGCAACTGATGGATATGTCATGCCTCCTTTTGTCATCAAAGATAATTTTAATATCAACATAATGGAGAATTTAAGCAGTTTTCATAAAGTTCTTCTGCTGTGGATTAATAAACATTATGATATGAATGATGTGAAGGTTTGTCTAAGACTTGGCACTATTACATGGCTCAAAGAGTATAGAAGATTATTTCAAGGAGAAACTTCTGTTTGTTGTCTTGAAGGAAGCCCAGCCTTCAAACTCATCAGATCTGGTTACATTTGGAGACAAGATAACATCGGCAGACCCTGCGATATAATGCGGGACAAACGCAAGGAAGAAGAAGAAGATTTGATGTGGGACATTATTGAGGACAAGTTTGATACAACATCTCTTGGGCTGCATCACTACCTTGAAAACTAGAATTAGGAGGGTATTTAGGTCTATCAATTCAGGTAAACCAAAGAGTTCATGACCTGTCTTTCACATCTATATTCAATTAATTCTATAACTGCAAATGGTGAATATAGAGAGCAATACCATAGTTCCAGCATATAAGTCAACATAATATGTAGTATATATATAACATTCAGACATCGTCACCATCTTTCCAATTCCTGCTGCATTTCACATGGAATTTTTGGTCCTCCAAAGTTGTTTTGGTGGATAAGTCAACCTACCATTTTTTGGCTGTAAATTTGGGTCTGAAACATTCGGCTTGTATATCATGAAAAATGGTGGGTTTCCTTATGTTCCAACAAATAAATATATCATACTCTAAGCTTTTATCAATGACTTTGGTCACATCACAACATAAATTCCTGATTTAGCTACCCAGCCTTGTATGTTGTTGTAAAAACTATCAGTGAAAAAGGAAGATAACTACTTGTGGATATATTTAAGAGAAGGGTTAGAATTCGCTCAGAATGAGGAACCCCTCCCTGGACCCTAATCGAGTTCGCTCAGAATGAGGAACCCTTCCCTGGACTCTAATCGAGTCCTGGGGATTTGCCGTACTCACCATGCTAGATCTGCGGGTTGGCGAGGATATTTAACCCATTCCTGGGTATCGCAGCTAAGTCGATACCATCGATCCCAGTGGCTTCACTGGTACTTACTTTATGAACCCTGAAAGGATGAAAGGCTAAGTTCACCTCAGTGGGATTTGAACCTAGCACGTAGAATGTAACCAGGAGAAATACGGCTAAGCTTCTCTGCTGACACGCTAACAACTCTGCCAAATCGCCATATTAGACTTTACTTTTAAATGTATATTAGGGTTCTGCCTCAATGTCACTTCACATATGCACATATTGATAGCCAATTGCTCCTTCTTGTCAGAAGAGTGCCATCTCTTTATTCAACCTTGCACAACCATGTGCACACAGGTGACTCATTCAGCTCAGCTTCCATTCTACAATGATATCCACCGATGTCCGTTTCCTGGCAACACTGGCTGCATTGTGACCTCATGTGTCACAATGTGTCACAGGCCACCAGCTGACTTGCTAATTAAGCTGCACTCATTAGAAATATGCTGTGAAGGAAAGGATATTGCTTGGTTTCTCTCTGGTTCATGTGACTTTAGCAGGGTTGACTAACCCAGCTCTGGAGAGAAGAAATTCTCCACACATATTGCTCTTCAGTTCCAGCTGGATTTCATGCAGACACTGCACTTGAGTCCTACTTAGAGAATGAAAACTTCAGAGCAGTGTGTTCCACTCACTTTTGCTCATAGACAGCACATATATTTTTGATACTCTTTCTCCATGATGCTTGGTTTTCTGCCAATGACTCCCTGTTATCCATATCTATCTCCAAAGCTTTAAGATTGCCTTTTACAGCATAGATGGATAGATAGAACAGACAGACACACATGCACATATATACACATATACACACATAAACAGATGCACACACATTTATATTACTTAAACTATACTGCATTATAATGCGTGTTTCATGCCAAATTAGGATATTCATTAGTTAAAAGGGGTTTATTTGACAATAGCTTTATTTGCTTTTAATTGTACCTTAGCATGCATGAAACCTGAATAATGAAGCTGTGAAATTTTAGAACTTAAAACGTTGGTAAATATATCAGCTTTATCTCCTGGATTGAGTTTGTCACTCCTTTGGTTAATATTCCATATTAACAGTCTGTTAAAGATGTGTGTGTGTGTATGTATGTGTGTATCTCTCTTCCTTCCAAATGAGTGTGTATGTATATGTGGTGGATATAATACATACACACATGATGACACACACACACACACATTATATGTACATTCACTTTCAATTGTTTAAGTAATAAATCTCTCTTTACAGCATGCACCACAATAAAACCCAAGTGTTAATGGGACTTGAAAGCTGGTTTAGCAATTGTTTAATAGGCGATAACGTAGGGGTGTTATAACTGTTCCACAGTTGTAGAGGAGAAGAGTTAAAAGTACAACCACTAACAGTAGAATCGTTTCACTTTCTAAAACCATTCAAATTTAATGAAATAATCTCCCCCCCCTTTCCCCATCCCTTCAGGCTTGGATTACTTAATTTTGTTTTCTTATTTTTCTTTCCAGATATTCTTTCTCATCGTTTAGTGTTGATTGACTCAGTACTTAAGGTTTGAGCATTATTTGTTGTTAATCAGTTGACGTTTTCAACACCTCTCATCTGCAATTTTTTCTTCTTCATCTGCTGACAAATAAGAAAAATAATTAAATGATAAAATAAAAATGAGTTGAAAATTGTTTTTACACCATGTTAGCTAATTGTAGTTAAAGAGCAGCATTGAAAGGTATAATCCAATGACCCAGTTTTCAATGATGTGACAGGACTTGAAAGAAGAGATACTGTGCAGTGGTGCAGCTCATGGTATTTGCCTCTGTATTAAGAGATAGGCATGGCAGCTGAAACTATCTCAAGGTGACCAGGATTAATAAGAGACTGCAAGTGAAACCTTTCCATAGGTGAAGACTAGTTCAGTCCTCGCTGCCTCAGATACCTGTTGACAATACGGGAGGGTATCCAGCATTGCAATGGATTTTAAAAGAGCTTGTAAAACCTCTGAGTAACTCCTGTAATTTCTGCATGAGGCAAAGCATCTCTGATTTATTTCACCTATATAGATACATAACATATAGATTATATAATATATGTATATGATATCATATACATATATTATATAACATAGATATATAACATATATATCTATATATCTTATCTTGCTTGAGGCAAAAGCATCAACAATGTCTGGCTGCTTGAGGCGGCAGCATCGGCAATGTCTTGCTCCTTGAGGTGGCAGCATTGACAAAGTCCTGTTTCTGCTGCTAGAAGCGGCTGCATGAAGAGCTGTTGCTAAAAGTGGTCGCATCGAGAGTTCTATTGCTAGAAGCGGAGCAGCCACATTGAGAGTACTGTTGTTGAAAGTGCTGCATCGAGAGTCCTGTTGCTAAAAGCTGCTGCATTGAGAGTCCTGTTGCTGGAAGTGGCCACTTCAAGAGCCTATTGATGGAAGCAGCCACATCTAGTCATCCTGGCTCAATATGTCCGTCTGTTGGGTGCCACATAAAAGCATTAGCGTTGAGAGTCTGGTGCCAGTGGCACGTTAAAAGCATCCAGCACACATTGTGGTTGGCATTAAGGGCATCCAGCCGTAGAAACCAAGCCAAATCTGACTGGAACATGGTGTAAGCTTCTTACCACACAGCCACGCCTGCACCTATATATATATATATATATATATCTTTTAATCTTTTACTTATTTTAGTCAATGGACTGCGGCCATGCTGGGGCACCACCTTTACGGGGTTTAGTCAAACAAATCAATCCCAGTACTTTTTTTTTTAAATGTTTAAGCCAGGTTCTTATTCTGTCGGCCCCTTTCACTGAACCACTAGGTTACTGAGATAAACAAATAAACACTGGCAGTAGTGGGACACACACAAGTATATACATTATCAAGACAGGCTTCTTTCAGTTTCCATGTACCAAATCCACTCAAGGCTTTGGTCTGCCAGAGGTTATAGTAGAAGACATTTGCCAAATGTACCTCACAGTGGGACTGAACCTGGAACTATGCAGTTAGGAAGCAAACCTCTTACTACACAGCTACACCTATCATACACACACACACACACAGGCACAGGCATATCCCCTGCCATCATGAAAAAGACATACATTGGATAACACAATATCTGATGTCAAGAAACACAGAATGGTCAAAGCTAGAACACCTTGGTTCATAAGTTTACACAATCAGCGACAACAATGAGGATGAAGAGCAAAGTTGACCGTAGCAAGATTTGAACTCAGAATCTAAATGTACACAATTAACTGTCCCAAGATATTTTGTTCAGCACTCAAGGAATTTTAGGAAGGTAATAATGGACTTATTAGTTGCATAAGCGGTGTAAATATTGGTTTCAAATTTTGGCACAAAGCCAGCAATTTTCGGTGTGGAGGAGATAAGTCAATTACGTCGACCCCCCCCCCCAGTGTTTAACTGATACTTATTTTATCACCCTCGGTAGGATGAAAGGCAAGGCCAACCATGGCGGAATTTGAACTCAGAACGTAAAGCTGGAAGAAATACCACTAGGTATCTTGTCCAGCATGCTAACGATTCTGCCAGCTTGCCGCCTTAAATAATGGTTTCAAATTTTGGCACAAGGCCAGCAAGTCTGAGAGAGGGGACAAGTCGATTACATTGACCCCAGTGCTCAACTGGTACTTATTTCATCTACCCCTGGAAGGATGAAAGGTAAAGTTGACCCCGGCGGAATTTGAACCCAGAACATAAAGATGAAATGCCACTGCGCATTTTGCCCAGTGTTATAACAATTCTGCCAGCTCACCACCTTAATAATAATAATAATAATGATTTCTATACTGGGCACAAAGACCTGAAATTTTCGGGGATGGGGATAGTCAATTTCATCGACCACAGTGCGTAACTGGTACTCACTTTATCGACCCCAGAAGGATGAAAGGCAAAGTCGACCCCGGTGGAATTTGAACTCAGAACGTAAAGTCGGAAGAATTGCCACTAAGCATTTCTCCCGGCATACTAACGATTCTGCCAGCTCGCCGCCTTCTCCTGGTACTTACATATTAATTATTTGTAGGGACATTGTATTTTGTCATGAAACCATAACACAGTAGAAAGCAATGTTGACTTATGAAGCGTTTGATATCATTTGCAGTATGTTATGGTTTCATGACGAAATACAGTGTGTCTACAGGTAATTAATATATAAGTATCAGCTACCAGGAATGTGTTTAATATGTAAATTGGAATCGACAATAGTATAACAGCGCTACATTTAGTGGGTATATGAACAAGGAGATCGTGGATGGTTAATCAGTTGGATTAGGTGCTGATGAAGAAGCAATAACTTCTGAAATATGGCATTATACCGATTAACTATTTTATTTCCATCTTCGATTGCTTTGTTTACTTTAGACAATGTTCGATCGCTTCGCTTATTTACGACATATTCGTACACGTAAACGTCGTAAATTCAAAACTCAGTGCAGGCTATAATTTCTATAGAATATCTCTAGAGATAACCTTAAAACTTATATATATATATATGCGCACACGCGCACACGCACATACACACAAACACGCATACACAAACATACACAAACACACACACACACACACACACATACACACTCATATATATTTTAGACCAGATGACTTAACAAGTAGGTATACTCAGAAAAAATTCATTCGTCTGCGAATGAGTTGAAGCGAACTGAAACAAACTAAATTCAGTGAGAGGAAAGAGATGGCTTCGTCTTTTGGAGGATATATACAATTATCTAATTCAGAGGAATAAATGTCGTTATTGTAGCTATTGAACTGTTAGAGAATAAAAAAGTACATCTGAGAGTCAGAAAAAAATCATATATGGGTGGTAAATCGTCGTCTGTCGGTAGCAAACATTTCGTTTAGGCGCAGTATACTGATGTGTTATCAGCATCAATAACAGCCTTGCTGATGACATTGCCCTGTTAGGAAGCAGTGAAGCAGGACTAAAGGAGTTAATCACCATACCGGAAAAGGTATCAGCAGCATACAGGATAAGAGCAAGAAGAGAGCAAGGCCCTGGTCAATAGTAACAACAAAAATACAGCAACCAACATCATGCTAAACGAAGAGAGACGTGAGGAAAAGGACACCTTCAGGTATTAGGGATCGATCCACTTTGATCAAGGATGGTGAATCTCAAAATGAGATAACAAGACTCAGTTTAGCCTCTGCTGCCATGACAAAGCTGAACAACATATGGAAAAGGAATTCCATTTGTTTTCCTGCAAAACTCAGAATGTACAATACGCTGGTGACTTTGATCCTACTGTATGGGAGTGAGAGCTGGACTCTTACAGATGACACGGAACGAAGAATCTAGACATTTGAACACAAGCGTGTCAGAAGGCTGCTACATAATCTCGTAAACAGAGTACAAAACGAACAGCTTTGTCAGGCAGCAAGTCAACAAATACGCTGGCAGACAGGAATAACTCCCTGTCCAAAACGATTCTGCAGGGCACAGTTGAGGGAGGGTGAAAGAGAAGCAAATATAGAAAATCTTGGTTTGACAACACCAAGGACTACATAAGTCACAACACAGCAAACCTTCCATGCGTGACAATGAACAGAGAGTAGTGCCGACGGCTAACTACGAAAGGATTTAGAGGGACACCACCAACGACTGGCTGCATCAGTTAAAGAATCTTGATGACGATGATGATGATGATGATGATGATGATGATGATGATGATGATGATGTGTGCGTCTAGTAATTACATCATGTCATAAAAGAGGGACATATGGCCAAATAAGTAGCATACTTAGACCTGAAATATGTAGAGCCTGTTATAATTGTGGCCTTGAAATCCGGCTTATTTACTTTTAACTAAAGGTTTTGTGTAGTATATGTAAGTAGTAAGTCTGGAATAATCTATTTACGACTAATAATTACAGGACAAAATCTCTAGTTGTAAGTAATTAAACCTGTTTAAAGCACCGTTATTCAACTATATACATATGCACACACGCGTATCCGTCTATCCATCTATCAATTTATCTGTCTATATATACACATATATGCATATATATATATATTTTTTATCTTTTATTTGTTCCTTTCATGAGGCTGCGGCCATGCTGGGGCACCGCTTTATATATAATACATTAAAAGAAAGAAAGTGTGTGTGTGCGTGACTGTCTG
>JAOPUL010003537.1:8240984-8251247 GCA_027564515.1 Octopus rubescens | reverse complement strand
AAAGGCAAAGTCGACCCCGGCGGCATTTGAACTCAGAACGTAAAGTCGGGAAAATTGCCGCTAAGCATTTCCCCCGGTGCGGTAACGATTCTGCCAGCTCGCCACCTTAGGGTGTATGAATAATAATAAGAAAACGAATGATTGAAATTGAGAGAGTAACTAAGAATAGAGATTGAGATTTAGAGAAAAAAGATGATAAATTGAAATTGGTATGAATATATTTTTGTTCCCGCCCAGCCGACTGTTTTCTGTCATAACATTCTGGAAAATGTATGCTTTTAAATGAAATTTCACAGAGATACCTTTTCCAAAGCGTAGAATGCTTTTATGTTGATAAAGTTTAGGAAAATAAAAAGAAAGAAAAAATTTTTTTTGGATCGTGCTTTCCCTTCGCCCAGACTTTATTATCACCAATTCCCGTAACTTAAAACTTCTTCATTATTTTACCCAGTTTTATATGTTTGAACCATCGACAATACCAATACCGGTAATCTACACTCTCGTAATCATATTTCTGCAAAATGTTATTTAAAAAACCCCATTCATTTTAAAGAAAGTTCTGAAGAAACAAAGTCGATATTAGAAGTAGAGTGAAGAGACTGATCCGAAAATCCTTCAAAAATGTTGTTCTTAATGATATCAACATAATCTTAACCTACATTATCGAAAATGCATCTACAAAATTTCATTAAAAATACGCCTTATTTCTTCAGAAAATTATGAAGAAACAAAATCAGAACTGAGGCAGTAATGTGTACATATGCCCAGAGATGAAACCTGGAAATAGACTGAAAATAGTTCCTAGCAGAAATAACATAGACGGCTAAAATATATAAAATAAATAAATAATAAATGAATAAATAAATAACATTTGGTAGAATAAACCGGATGAATAGAACTTATGAAACTCTCAGCCATTGAATCACTTAGTAACTTCTGCCGATTAAAAATAAAAAATAAAAATTCTGGCACGGAAACCAAACTGGCCAAAGCACACCCTTAAAAAAAACTCTTCCGCCGGTCTCAGCACAGCCATGACAATAATATTATTCCGCAGGCGGTCACCAAACAAAGTAACACCAGAATCTGCTGCTGCATTTGTCTTCGTATATTTTGTTATCTTGTTACGAAGATTTTGACATATTCCAAGTTCAAACTAGATTGATATGTAAGTATTATGAATATATTAAATTCTTCGTTCGATATTTTACTCCAAGCAAAGGATTATCTTAATCTATCCTTCATTTAATGGCATAATTGGTGTGATCTGGCTGCTATTTCTCGCAGACTTTTTACCACCATTCTTCACTCGTTAGTTTTGCTGTTTTAATTTGGAAATATTCTATTTTTCTATTTTTCCAATATTTATTTCGTTATTTATAGCAAAAATTAAAATTATTTCTTCAAGACATTTTTGAATTTCTCTTTCCATTTCATAATGGAATCATGGCGGAATTTTGGAATTGCTCCCCTTCGAAGTCCCAAAACTCAAGGGAAAGGAAAACCGTAGATCTTTTTCCCTTTTCTTCTTTTTTGAATACACGGGTCGTGAGCAAGAACACTACTTATATATATATATTTTCATTTTCTTTTACCATTTATAAATGTATGTGCGATATTTAAAAAAAACCCCATTAACAGTGGGGAATGTATAAAAATGACTTGGATATCCTGAAGGATCGGAACGAATAAGTAGAAACTTATCTTTTATTATCTTTTACCTGTGTCAGTCATTCGACTGTGGCTGTGCTGGAGCACCACCTTAAAGGGTTCAGTCATTCGACTGTGGCTGTGCTGGAGCACCACCTTGAAGGGTTTTGTTAACCCTCTGTAGATATTTTTAGTTTGGTACTTATTCTGTTAGTCTCTTTTGCCGAACTGCTAAGTTACAGAGACGTAAACAAACCAATACCGGTTATATATATGGTGCTGACGCACTCGCGCACACACCAGGTTTCATTGTCTGTTTTGGCTTGGTTTCTACAGCCGGATGCCCTTCCTAATGCCAACCACTTTACATACAGAGTGTACTCGGTGCCTTTTATGTGGCACCATCACCAGTGCTTTCTATGTGGCACCATCATCAGTGCTTTCTATGTGGCACCATCACCAGTGCTTTCTATGTGGCACCATTTTTCTTGTTCCAATCAGTTTAAAACTCAGTAGAATCAGTTTAAAACTAAATGCCTAGCATTTAAAATATATATTTATATATATATATATATATGCATACACATACATAGATACATATGTGTGTATGCATATATATATAATCATCATTTAACATCCGTTTTCCATGCTGGCATGAGTTGGACGGTTTGACAAGAGCTGGCTAGATGGAAGATCTTAATTAAATTACAAATTAAAAAGTAAAAATTCAGTTGATTAGATAAAGATTTATATCTACATTTTACCAGGATGAAAATGTGCTAAAATTTCCATTGTTGAGTTTCTGCATTTGAAATAAGTTTTATATGTTGTATTGTTTTCCCTATTATTTCAGAATATTAAGGTGAAATAATATTGGTTTCAAGTTTTGGCACAAGGCCAGCAATTTTGAGGGAGGGAAAGTCGATTGCATTGATCCCCAATATTCAACTGGTACTTATTTAATTGACCCCAAAAGAATGAAAGGCAAAGTCGATCTCTGCAGAATGTAAAGACGAATGAAATGTCATTAAGCAGTTTTGCCCATCATGCTTACGATTCTGCCAGCTTGCCGCCTTAAGATGAAATAATATTAAGGTGGCAAGCTGGTAGAATGGTTAACTTGCCAGACAAAATGCTTATTGGCAAATCTTCTGACTTTACGTTCTGAGTTCAGATGCCACCAAAATTGACTTTGCCTTTCAGTGTCAATAAAATAAGTACCAGTTGTGTACTGGGGGTCGATGTAATTGACTAATCTCCTACCAAAATACCGACTAATCTCCTACCAAAATACCAAGCCTTGTGCCTATAGTAGAATAAATAATTTCAGAATATTTGACATGGGCTTAAAAGAATTGTTTTTATTTTCATTTCAGATGCATCATCATCTTTTAAAGTCCAACGGAAAAGGTTACGAAGAACACATATCACTTTATTAATCTGTGAGATTAATAGCAGATTTTCTGTATTTCACTGTCTGGAATGTGTACACCATGAATTTTGCACTTGGACAAATTTACCATTAAGATATAATTGTCTTCCCTGCAAAAATTTTAAAACTTGGATATGTTTTGAAAAATATATCAAACTTTAGCATTATTTCACTTGTTGGTTTCTTACCTTATATAATAAGACAGTTTCCATCATAATAAACTATCTTGGTATAGTTATTTCAGAAATGATTGTATTCTACTAAAATCATCTTGTGATCTTTGCAACATCTTTAAATATCAACAAAAGATCACAGCTTATGGAAATATAGCAGTAGAAACCATATTTGTTAAGAATAACATACAACCAACCCCTTAACCTTTCACCAGGAAAGTATCCATCCCTGTGTTGTATAAAAAAGGAAAATTATGGAAAATGAATTATGTGAGAAGGAAGTTAAATGTGAAAGACAATCAAAGCATATTAAATCATATCACTGTGATATGTGTAAAAAGTCATTTCCTCGTAAAAGGAATCTAGCTGAACACAAACACATTCATACAGGAGAGAAGCCATGTAACTGTGATATCTGTGGGAAAGCTTTCTCTCATCGAAGTAATTTAATTAGGCACCGATATATTCATACAGGAGAGAAACCCTATCATTGTAATATCTGTGGTAAATCATTCTCGCAAACGAATCACTTAGCTAGTCACATTCACATCCATACAGGAGAGAAATCATATCACTGTCATACTTGTGGGAAATCATTCTCTGAAAGTAGTCAATTAACAACTCATAAACGAGTTCACACAGGAGAGAGACCCTATTATTGTGATATCTGTGGCAAATCATTCCCACAAAGTGGTGGCTTGACAACACACAAACGTATTCATACAGGAGAGAAGCCATATCACTGTGATATCTGCGGTAAATTATTCTCTCGAACAAGTGACTTAACTAAACACAAACGCGTACATACGGGAGAAAAGCCATATCAGTGTGATATTTGTGGTAAATCATTCTCTCAAACAAATCACTTAACTACACACAAACGCCTCCATACAGGATAGGAATCTTATCATATTGTCATAATTGGTAAATCATTCTCTCAAAACAAAAATGTGTCCTTGGGTAAAAAAAAGCTTCATTATTGCAGATTCTGCTAAATCATTCACTTAAAATACTTTCAGTACAGTTTTCATACAGGAGAATAACCATACCACAGTGATAAGAAATATCATTTTTAACAACAAGAGAGAAAATATAACTGTGTGACAGCAATTTTTTGAGCAGTATATATTTTATATAACCACACCTTCAGCTGTGGTGGTACATTAATTTATTACTGGGATACTTTTAATAACATTTTTTCAGAATACTCATATATATATATTCTGTGTAACATTTGTAGAAGGAAGGGGAACTATATTATTGATTTATTTGATATTATGGGTAAATAATTAAGAAATGTATTCTTTATCCTTTTAGCATTTAAACTGGCCATAACTGACCCAAATATTCTACCTGTTTTATGTTCAAACTGGCCAGATCCAGCTTCTGACACTTACCCTACAATGTCATTCTAAAAATAATCACATCATTGAAATCTCAAAGTTACAAGATAATGCCTGATTAACTTAAAACAATGAATAAATAAGCTAATTACATTTGACACAGTATTCTGAATGCTAAAGGGTTTATGGATCAAGAATAACATCGTTATAGTTAATAAGGAGAAAATAAAAGATTTTCTGGGGTGTTTGAATTGGCAACCTGTTATCACGTCGATACTTAGCTCTATGCTGGATGCTCTCTTTCAAGTTCATCCAGTATATAGCTTATTCCATCCACCAAAGTATCAACATGATAGTCAGTTACTAATAGATTGCCTGTCTTTGATACTAAACTGGATAGGAAAGAGATTTTACTGAACCCTTGTAGAATATATCTGTGAGATTTTATATTCAGGGTGTCTGTAAATTACCTACACTGCACCGCTTCTTCTAATCCACCGGTTTCGGCAACTTCCAAATACTCAGCCCCCTCCCTTCCCCAATGGGGTGGTGCACCGTCTTCATGGAAAATAACTGTTGGTTGCAAATGATGCAATTGTGGTACAAGAAATGTTTTTTCTGAATTTTTCAAATTCTAAATGGAATTTATGGTCATCCTGTTTATTCTGGTTTGAAAATTACTTTGTGAATATTCCATGAAGGAACTGATTCTTTAGCTTGGAAGATTTATTTAATAATTTTATCATTTCTTTTATAACCTCATTCTATCAGACTTTAATGGTTCTTTCCCTCTGTCATACATTATCTAACCCTGTGGTTCTTAACCTTTTTTTTTTGTAGCCCCCACCTCCACTCTTTAAATAGTTGTTATACCCAGCGCCCACCTAAGTGGCGAGTGAGGTAAACTAACTTAACATGGATAATAATTTATAAATTTTACTCTAAAAATCGATTCTATAAGCTTTTAAAAGTGAAATGATCAAAAAAATGAATACAGACAAAAGTTGTAAATTTACTTTATACATTGCAAGATAATGACTTCCCTGCACCTGATGAGATCTAGCTAAACTTTCTATATTAGGTCAAGCAACTGTGTAGAATCTACACAGTTGCTCGACCTGCTAGAACTAGCAGCACACTACTTATCTCTCATTGGAATAGGTACCGGTCTTAAAAATAGGTACGTGAGGGGTGTATGTGAAAAGTTCATAGGCTGACTATGAAGGTGTGATGCTAGAGCTAATTTCAACCCTTCTTATTAATAAAAGCTCAATGGGTGCCATGTCTTCTGACACCTGATCAAAAGCACATCACAGGATAATCTGACATTGTTTAAAGCAGATCCAGCTGGTTTCCTTGAACATTTCCTAACCCAGGATGAGTGTTGGCTTCATCATTTTGAACCAGAGATAGAAAGACAGCATGGCCACAGACCAATGCCTGGAATTAATAAAGAGTATATATATGTGTGTGTCTGTGTAATAGTAATGGTTATACTTAATTTTCTTTTATTATTATTTTTCAGATGACAGACAGCTTAGCTTGGCGAGAATCCATGTATGAAGACCTCAAAGCACAGTGTGAGAATCTTTTGACTACAGACACTGATAATTGGAAGAAGGATAACATAAGTGGTGTCAGTAAACCACCTGAAGATCTTATTGACACAATTTGTACTGATGACTGCAATGGAAATGGTGAATGTGTCAAAGGTATTTCTGTTTTACAGATTGTTACAATTTCTTCCTTTGTTATTTCAATCTCTTATATTGAGAACTTTTGTTTAATAATGGCAGCTGTTTGGTCCTTATTTACCACCAAGGGCCCTTTCATATATACAGCAGAAAAAATGTAGATGCAAGAGCCACAGATGTGTGTGGATAAAGAAAAGAAAATTATATAAAAATGAAGAGAGGGTTAATAATTGGACATAAGTAAAAATTTCTTAAAAATGAAATATGAAGAATAAATAGATAACTATATTTTAATAAATCTAGACAACTACTTTTAAAACGATTTCAAAAGAGGAAAAATGTTTAAGTGTTTCCCACCTAAACAACCAATACAAGAATGAGAAGGTACCAACTAAGATAGGTCAGAGCAGTCCATGATTCCATCTGTCTGCAACTCATCCCAAAAGTGTTTGTATTGGCTTTGGTAAAAAGCAGCCGGCATCTTCTGGCTGTGGATGTTTTATCACAGTATTACAGTACTGACCAGGCCATCAGATGTTGTTATACCCCACTGGTCACAATGCGCTTTCAATTTTGTCTTGATTGTGCCATTTTTTTCCATCTTAACCCAAATTGCTTGACCAAATTGTCTTCCCACCGTTGTGGAGGCCTCTAAGTGGCTTTTTCCTATCTCTTGGCTACCCCACAGCAACTGGATACCCCACAGCAACTTGGATACCCCAGAGCAACTAGATGGGTCCACCTGTTGCCTGTAAACCTTACAACATGTTTAGCTCAGCAGAACTTGTGCTTTTGGTACTCTGCAATAACATCATTCACTCCACTCTGTTCTTGAATTATCTCATTGATAATGTAATAATAAATTATTGATTTTGTGATCACCAATATCCAATCTTTTACTTTTCTTTTGTAAATTTATTTTTCATTTTCATATTTTTCTCCTCGTGCAGCCTATCATCATTATTTAACGTCCGTTTTCCATGCTGGCATGGGTTGGACTGCTTATCAAGCCTGGAAACACTCAATTCATTCACAGCACCTTAAACTTTATGTTACTCCATGGACTGGGATGCCCTTCATGGCTTTTACATACCTTTTGCTTTCACTCCTCAAAATCTTCTTTTCATTTGGTTCTTATTTTTCTCTATAGTAACGTATCTCTTCTCTCCAGCCTCCATTTCCTTCCTATCATCAATAGTGTGTAGGTTAGTTGTACATGGAAAGAAGTTTCAGACATTTTCAGCTTCTGGAACCAACAGTGAGGTGATCTCTGCCATTTCCAGAGTTGTAACTGGTAGTGCTCTTGGAACAGCAACCTTCAAGTCCAGCTGTTGTTGATGATGATGATGATGATAATGATGGCAGCTCTGTCGTACTCTCAGTCTGTGATTTTCAAGTTCATCAAGCCAGAAAGCCCTCAAGTGGCACTTGTGTAAGTGTCACTCAGGTGACTCTTACACAGCAGCCACTTGAGTAAGTACCAAGTGGTCACAGGTGTAACAGTGGGCTTTTTTCTGCCCTGCCTCACCTGTCTTTTTTTACTTTGGTTTCTTTACCTATAGTCAAGTACAGCTTCAGAATATAGCTGTGATTTTTAGAGATCATTAGAACTTTTAATGAAAACCGATTCCAATTTGAAACCCCTCCATGAGAACTTCCCCAGAATGATTAATTAAAAGGATTGTAAGAAACAGTGGGGGCCACACTTGGCTCCAAGAATCAAAAATGAAAGAAGAAACTGAAATCCCAGGAATTGTGGTTCAAAAGCTGTCTTTAAAATAGATATTACATGAAGTACAGCAGTAAGTCAGAATGGTAGATGTATTGAGACCATTGGCCACGGTCATGCTGGATGGCCCTCACTGACTGTGTCAGAATATATCAGAAGACTTGACAGGGCCGCTACATAATAAGAGCTGCATGTTTTTAATTTATTTCATTGTTTTTTATACATGCACACACACACACACACACACACACACACACACAAAAGATTGTAATTATGAAGACTTGTAAACTCCAATTGCATTATTACACAATCATTCCTTTTCTTATTTTTATTTTTTTTTCAGGAGAATGTGTGTGTAGCGGAGATTACGTTGGAGAAACTTGTTCCGTGAAAAAGAATATTGCTCCAAAAGTGGATAGTATCGAAGGTGGAAACATCTGTGATATTAATCTACCAAAATGCCAGAAGAGGATTCAAATTTCTGGAGAAAGTTTCACTGACAAAATTAATCTCACCTGTAGATTTACTTCTTCCCTGGTATGTATCAAATCTGTGTATTTTACACTGTTTTTTCTTTTCTCTTTCTTTTAATATTCTTTCAAAGGATACAGCTAGCTGCAACACCTGTTTGTTTAAAAACTGAAAATGATTTTAAATGAATATTTTAACCTTTTTATATTGATTTTAGTAATTTGATATTGAAATTACCAAATGAATCAGCTTTCAATTTACTTTCCTCTGGCTTCAGACTCATATTAGGCAACCTGCTTCGAAGAGCAGAAGCTCCACATACAAGGTAGAGGGTGGTGGTGCTTCTCAGTCATACTATTGTGAATCTCTCTGGTATAAGTTTAATGACAAAATGTACCCAGTCCCTATTGTAAAATGGTTGGTGATGGGGAAGGATATTCAGCCATAAAAAATAAATGCTAAATATAACCATTCAAGACAACGTAGTTCTCCAGTTTCTTTGTTGTGTGTCAAATAGTGAAAGACCACAACAAATAAGACTTATCCAACCCATGTCAGCACTGAAAAACAGATTTAAAATGTTGGTGAATTAGTCAAAAAAAGGAGAGTGTCTTGGAGCCATTGCAGGGAATCTAAGTATATTGGGGAAGATAATGGAGGAAGCCAGAATCCTTAGATTTTCCTCAGATGAGAGACCTTATCCAAATGCTTGCAAAGAGTTTGGGTTCCATGACAACTCTCAATAGATAGGGTTAGGGTTAACCAAGTGCCAGATTAAATCTTCATCAGGAAAGAACTCTATTACACTGCAATCAATCAGTGAATCAATCAATCCTCCTCCTTCTCCTCCTCCTCATCATCATCATTATTTAGCGTCTGTTTTCCATGCTGGCATGGGTTTGATGGTTTGACTGGAAATTGGCAAGCTGGGGAGTTGCGCCAGACTCCGGTCTGTTTTTGGCTTGGTTTCTACAGCTGGATGTCCTTCTTACACCAACCACTCTAGAAAGTGTACTGGGTGCCTTTAACATGTCACCGGCGTGGGTGTTTTTAGCGTGTCACCGGCACATACATATACGATGAGCTTCTTTCAGTTTCCGTCTACCAAATCCACTCACATGGCTTTGGTCAGCCCGAGGCTATTGTAGAAGACACTTGCCCAAGGTGTCACACAGTGGGACTGAACCCGGAACCATGTGGTTGGGAAGTGAGCTTCTTACCACACAGCCATGCCTGCACCTATAAAGCCACACCTGCGCCTATAGCCATGCCTGCACCTATTTATATATATATATATATATATACTTACCTTACTTGACTGGCATAAATGATATCAATTCGTTTTGAATTTTTCTGAATTATATATATATTTTAAGATTTCACTTAGGTCTAGCGATACTCATAACCTGGTTTTAGAACTCAATATACATATGCTTCAGAATAGAGTGTTAGTTGAGTACAGAGTGTAATATGAAATTAAATAAAGGACAAGGGAACTTCATTAGCTTGCAGCTGTTTCTGCTATAAGATACAATATACTCAGAGTTGAGTGCTTGTGCATTACATTATGGCTTTCTCAGAGCTCATCATCATCAATAGCAAGTGCCCCTTACATACTTGTTCAACCTACAGAAACAACAGCAAAATCTCCCTCAATACATATCTCTACTCTCTTAAATAAAAAGAAAGGATACATTTTAAAAAAAAGATCGTTATTTTAAAAAAAAGATCGTTATTTTAAAAAAAAGATCGTTATTTTAAAAAAAGATCG
>JAOPUL010003537.1:7842129-7857395 GCA_027564515.1 Octopus rubescens | reverse complement strand
GGGTTCAACATATTTTTCTTTATTTTCCTCTCAGTCTAACTTCTCTCTCTCTCCTCTGCATCTCTTTCGCACTCTCTTTCTTTCTCTCTCTCTTTCGCACTCTCTTTCTTTCTCTCTCTCTCTTTCTCTCTCTCAATCTCTCTCTTCTTCTTCATGTCTTTCAGATTCATTTCCCCCAACCTTCTTGTGTGTAACTCATCCTCAAATACAGTCTATTTCTTCTATTCATCTGCTTCACCCAGTTTGCCTTCTATCTTCCTCTTTTACCTATTTTTCTCATATACCCACACTTATTTGTCGACCGCTCAGCGTTTAAGCCGAAACAGTCCAGAAACAATTGAACACTTTCCGCCTTTCCGATTCTGTGTAGACTACATTTTAGAGAGGAAATATTTACCGATGTTGGCTCATGACGGTAGGTGCCACCGTACACTTTACAAAGAAACCATCAAAATTCTAAATTAAAGATACTCTGTTTAGTTTCAAGGGAAAATATCCATCTCTTTTCTACTAATAAAACTAGGTAAAATCAATCACAGTACTCTTCGCAAATAAGCCACCTAAATTCGAAATTGAAGGTAAAGTACTTTATTAAATTCAATGTGAAATTCACTCATTTCTTGGTTAGATTGCATTTAAAAGTTGTTATGGGGGACAGCAATTATTTGTGTAGATCTTTATCACTTTTTGATGATGATGGTATAAAGTACTCTACATCACATGCAAGTGACATTGGCATTTTCATTTGTATATTTCTAGAAACACATTATAGAAATATTAAACATTCAAGAGTAGAGATGGAACAATCACCGGTAATGTTGAGTCGTTTGCCTTTAGTGAATCATCCAATGTAGCAATTCAGCTTCATCATAAAAAACGGTGAAAAAATTATTGTTCTCGAAAGCGCTCAACTGCTTATGGTGAACCTAAGCGATCGAGTGCTTCTGTGAATAACCATATTTGTATTATATAATGACCATACTGTCAAAGGCTACAACGATGCTCTCTTTCCCATAAACATTAATGAATATGTGAGAAATATATTGGAAGAGAAACATCGTATAACAATGAAAAAGAGACTTCAAGAAATAACTGAACGTGAAAGTAAAAAATATCAGAACAAGATATTAAAAAAATAAGTTTGCCAAAAAATGAGTAACTATGAGGTATGAAAAGGAAAAAAAAAGAAAGTGATAACGATTAATAATACCACTGAGAAGGAAAAATTATTATAGAACTATAAAAAGTGCCCGAAAAGATAAAGAAATAAGTTTTCAAAAACACCATACACCAAGATAGTAGAAAAATGGACACAACAGAATGAAAAAGACCAAAAAGTAAAATTTAAGTAAGAGTTTCGAAAAGGAAATATCCAGAAAATTGAAGGACAAATCTAAGAACTGCATTTCATTGTCATTCTAATCATGATTATGCATATGAAAAAATTGTATCCCTTGGCTCTATGCGTATTATATGAGCAATAGTGGTGCTAGGAATTGAGTCCATGGAATATTAAGCATGTCTTGTTCTAAAATCTATTTGTCTATAACTGATATACTAGAACTTATGATTGGCCTTCTTTGGAGCATCATTTAGAAATCGAAACAGTTCTCAAAATTATTCAAGATTGCGATTGTGATTTTCAAATGACATCGTTCGTAGTAGAACTTATCAATGGATAATACCAGCTTTTGATGTGTAAGGACAAATTTATCACATAAATTGGTCTCTTCAGCCTTTACAAAATAACATAGACTAATATATTTTATAGGTGACTTTCAAACCAAAGGACAACGTCGCAACAAAAAAAATGTCCCAGCAATGGAAATGCATTATAAAATTTTTTATATTTAAAGCTTTCTGCAAGCTGCAGGATGTACTTTAAATTTCGATTTTGAAGTTGTCATCGACGCCAACAAAAAGATTAGCCTGAGAATATTTCCATCAAAATAATGATCCCGAAAATAAATAACTGGAACTCATCGTTTATATGATACTTTACAATATCTCTTGATTTTTGTCATCGAAGATGGTAAATACCTGTTCGGTAAACCACAAGTCGGTGAGAGCGCTTTCAAAACAAATTGTATCCTATACAAACTATTCTGCATGACGATTATCTTTTATCTTTCAGTTTTTTTCAGTCATTAGACTGCAGCCATGGTAGGGAACCGCCTTGATGAACTTTAGTCGAAGAATCTCCACAGGTACTTACTTTTGCTATGTCTGGTACTTATTCTATTGGTTCTTTTGCCGATCCGTTAAATTTCGTCTTGTTTAACGTACTCCATTCCATTCTGGAGCGGAATGGAGTAAGTTAAACAAGACGAAAAGTATAGCTGAAGAGGTCACAGATGTGTAACGAAAGATTTCCGGGACATGAGTTAGACCAAAAATAAATAAGAACTGTAATAAATGGGTGAAGAAAGAATATATAGTGCGTGTGTTCATTTGGAAAAAAAAATAAATGACCGTTCTGAAATATAACAATATATATATATATATATATATATATAGTAGAAATTTACATAAAAATAAAAACAAGAAGACGAAGTCAGGTGTAACAAGTAGGTATATTAGTTTGAAGCTCAAGGAAAAGAAAGGGGGTGAAGAAAGTCTTTCATGTTTCAAGCCTTTCACTCTTCAACAGAAAGAAAATTGGGAAAAATAGGAGAAAAAAAACAGAGAAAATGAAAAGATTTCTTGGTTTAGCTTTCAGACATGGCTGTTTGTAAAAGTAATATATCTCCATCTTCTTTGCTCATTATTTCTGGGAAAGTCAGAGGTATTCAGCTTCCAGCTGCCCATCCCTCATGAATTATGGCCCTGAGATACTTAAACTTCTCAACTTGTTTCAGGGATGTTCAGTAATCTCCCATCACCATGACAACAATGATGATGTCCAAAGCAGAAGACAATCCAGCTGTTACTGTCAGAATCTAAAGAATCAGAAGAGATACTTGAATGAATCCAGTCTGACAGTTCCACCAAATCACTACCCGTCTCTTCTACTTTTTAGGAGACCCCACACCCCACCCCCACCTCAAAAGGATAAATGGTAAATATGACCTCTGTGGAATTTGAACTCATAACACAAAGAGGAAGAACCAATAGTGATGAGGAATTCTATCTTATAGTCTAATGACTGACCCAGCCATATTGTTATGGCTGGGTTTATGTGTGAATCTCCTGTGATGCCTTGTATTTGTTGCTTGTGGGTCAAGGGTTAGGAAACGCCCGACTGTTGTTGCTTAGCCTCAGGTCATCCCTAAAGACATTCCAACCATGATCATCCTGCATTCTATTCAGACAGAGCAGTGTAGCCTGGACTACACTATGCAATGTATCCATTATTATTTAAGACAGCAAGGTGTGATATGAGAGAGATTTGGCTGCTATATTTGTAGGCTAACATATCAATCTGACTGTCACTATGTCTTATTCTTTTTTATTAATTCCTTTGTAAATAGGAGATTGTTTATTAGGATTACAGAAGGAAGAATATAAGAGACAATTGGCTGAGTCTGTAGAATACAATATTCATTCCAGTGCCTTGCATTTTGAGTTCAAATAATGCTGAGGTCAACTTTGCCTTGTGTTCTTCTGGGATCAATAAATAAAGTATCAATATTGAGCTGTGGACTTGTAGAAACATTAGACAGGATACCTCATGGTATTTGCTCCAGGTTTTTGCCTTCTGAGTTCAATCTATATTTGGGTGGATTGCCTTAACCCCACCATTTGGCCCTTGGGTGCTTTTAGTGTTCAAGCCAGGTCTCTAGTTAATGATGCCTTCCTCCCTCCCATCCTGTAGAGAGCCATAGGCTCTGCCCTTAGATTAACTTAATTTAATACAATCAGTCTAGAAAAGTATGTAAGTAGTTCTCTCCTGTGGTCATTACAAACCTTTTTCACATTTTCCATTATCAGAACAATCATTGGGACATACACTGGACATAGCTTCAGTTAATTTTGGATCTTCCTTTTGTGCAAGTACCATGCGATTCATTTTTCTGTTGCAACGAAGCAGCATAGATTCTAACATTATTGAAACCCATTTCACATCTTTTGTAATCTGAAAAAAGAAGGAAAACAATTTTATAAAAAGAGAAAAAATAAATTTATAAAATAAAATTCAGAACCATTCAAAAATATATCTTTGAATATGACAGAAGAATCACCAAAAGTTAAAAGCTTATTTTGGCAAAACAACTTAATGAAAGGAGGGGGGGTGCTCTGAAAGCATGGTATACAGAATAAAAAGAGGATTGTAAAAGTTACGGAAGCTATCACGTCTAATGACAGTACAGGGATTCTCTATTCAAACAAAGTGTAAATCGTGATGTGTGCGCATAAGCATTGAACACAGGGTAGGCAAGGTTGGAAAGAAAGGAAGCAAACATGTTTCACTGAATGTGGGTTAGGGTTAGTGTATGTAAATAAAAATGCACAGGGGAAATGAGAGAAAAACTGGGTAGAGGAGTAATCAGATATAATGTGCAATATAGTGTGCAATATGTGCATTGGTAGACATGAAATGCATCTGGATAATGAGAGTTGGGTAAAACATATTGACAAGATCCAAGTATAAAGAAATAGTGAAAGAACACAATTGAAGAGGCTATGGGCTGAAATGGTTAAAACTGATCTTAGGATGTTAAACCTCACAAAGATGATACGGGAGTACAACAAGTGATTGGCTGCTGTGTTGGAGAGAATCATTGAAGCATGAATAAGTAGGTAGACATGATGAGGATGACTATTACTAAAATATAATTATGTCCAACCCATGCCAGCATGGAAAACGGACATTAAAGGATGATGATGATGATGATGATAAATTCCCAATGAATTGTTCTATATTATTCACTATTTAAAGTGGTTGTTTAGACTAAAGTAGCAAAAAGTTTTTTTCAAAACATCATCTGGGAAATTGGTGGTGACCTGCATGAGCAAGAATTCCATCTTGAAGTCTGTGAGGTCAGATGAGTTTATCTGTTGTTGAAAAAGCAGATTCTGACACATCAATACTCATATTGCATTAGTGAGGGGAAAAAGATTGTCTGCTTGCAGCTGCATCATCACCACCACCATCATGTCTTCCTCCTTCATCAACACCAGTCCATTCCCTCCCCCCATTGCCGAAACCACCACCACCATCATCATCTATTGAGCACTTTGTGACCTTAGATTGTCTTTCAACAATAGGGATGTAAATTCCTTTAAGTTTGCCTTATTTGTTTTTCTTGGCCCATTCAGAAAAAGCTTATTTAACAACAGTGATGATCAAGGTGAGATCAGAATGAATAAAGGTAGAATAAATACCAGAAGGCATCTTGTTGAACAATTCCAATAATTTGCCGTTTAGGATTGGTGATTAATTTATCAAAGTAGAAAAGATGAAAGGCAAAGTTGACTTCAGCAGGATTTGAACTCCAAGCCCAGTGAGACAGAACAAACAACCATAAGGTATTTAATGCAACACTAATAACCACAAGGTGTTTCATCCAATTCTCAAACAAATCTATCAATAGTTATGTCAGGTGAAAAGTCAATCCCACAAAATTAGTTACCTCTTCCCTCCATGGCATGAAAACTTATCCAATCTCATCAACTTCACTGTTTAAAATAACTTTAGTTGAATATTGAATTGAGGGGAATGTTTCAGTTGATTTTCACCTGAAGTCTTTTTCTAGCCAAAATGATAAAAATTAGATTAATTCATTAGTATATCAATTACCTGAATGTTGGTGATACAGCTTTCTATTTCTCTGGAAATATTTATCCCAATATTGGTGGTACAAGGAACAAATGATGTTTTATCCTTTAAATATGTTTGGCAGAACTTTCTTGCATCCTTTTCACTAAATTCATCATCAGACCAAGACGGGAAATTCTAAAATTTAGAAAATTGAAACACGATTATGACTTCGTTGTTACAAATTACACAGTGAACTAATTAACTGGATTAGTAAATTAATTAACAGATTTACTGTTAATCTCTTATAAAAATATCTGATGTGTAAATGTTTTTATCTTGTGTAACACAGAAGTAGGTGATCAAACCACAAATAGGAAATGAGAGACAATAGGAGAATTTAAATGAGAGACGACTTATTACTGTTTGCAGAGATAACACAGTTTCTAGTATTCATTCATTCTCCCTCACTATCTACTTTTTGTGAACACTGATACATATATGCACACATATACATACACACACAGACACACTGCATCATGTTGATTGTGCCTGAGAATTATGTTAAGGGCACAGATGTCTGTGGAATACTCAATCACTTACAAGTTAATGTGAGGAGAAAGGAATTCAGTTGATCGAACAACTAAATCCTCATCATCAAATGACAGAAATTCACCACAGTGTGCAAAAGTATAAGAAGAGATATTTACATGGTTTCTAATACATATATTGCAGAAGTGTCATTTACCATAACCTCAAGTGAAGTCGTCTGAGCAAAATATGGGAAATGGAAATTGTATGGAAGCCTGAATGGTGGTGGTGGTGGGAGAGGTATTTCTTATTGAATGGGAAACCTCTTTATTACCTGATTTAATAGCCCTAATTGATTCTTAGGTCATTTTGGCAGGAGTCCACTATGCTGCCACCAATCTGCTCAAGTTCCTGGCCTGAAAAGAACTACATCCCTTCTGTACCAGTTATAATGGAAACCCTGACAGAAAGGGTCAAGGCCCTCACCCATTCTATACTGATTGAGCTATTTGATCACACAACAACCAAAAAACAAATCAAAGAAGAATTTCATGATTGATTGGTCAATCTTTTTATACTTACAGATAATTCAAAGTCTGAATCATAATCAAATTCATCAACAAATTTTATGGCTGAATAACAATTGTAGGGCTCGAGTTTTTGGAGTTCCATTTCACTGGTGATATCATTTCCTGTAATGAAGTCAAAGATATAAAGTGTTTTGATTATTTCTGATGCATCTGTCATCTGTCGTTTGTTCCATTGCATATATACATACATGTTTATACACACACACACACACACACACACACACACACACACACACACACAACATTTATTCAAAACTGAGACTGTTTCAGTCGTGGCTCATTCATACACTGACACTGTATGAATGAGCCCTTTGTTTACAAACATTGCACAACATGACAAGGTATGTGAAGAAGCCCAGACACACTTTTATGCTGGATGCAAGCAAATGTTACTATTAAGTTAATTGCATGTAATTGTTCACATTTTTAATTAGAAATATGGCCATGAAATGTTTAGATAAAGAACATTACCAGTTGTGTTGCAAGACTGAAAGTGACTCGCTTCTGAAACACACATTTGTTCACCAGTGCAGCTTGTGCAATATTCTGTTGATGGATTCCCGGAGACAATTGATTTACAGGAACCGCTGTAAAGACTTTCATTTCTCTCCACTCTGAAAATTAATACAAAACAATAAGTAAATAAAGAAATTCTACTCATATTTTTTTAAACAGTAGACAGGAAAATACATCTATACATTTATGAAGTAACTGTGAACATTTAATCATATCGTAGAGTAGCAATATTTAGCACTTTGGCATCTTTTAGCTGCAAAGATTTACCATCATTGATTCTGCACAGAACTCACTCAGTGCTGAATTAGTTTGGCACTGAGAAAATTTTGTTTTTATTTTACATAATTGATTTTTACTAGTTGGAGATGAACCCTACCCCCGAAACTAAGTAGAGAAATGCTCATAATTACCAAATGAAATTGAAAAACTACATCAAGTTATATTTCAAAATATATTAACTATTTTAAGATAAACAATCTTTTCTTTTATTAAAAATAATTACATTCCAGTGCATATTTAATAAGTCATGAAAAATATATTTCAATTATTTTACTTTGATATATTTTAATATTTGTCTACCTCTCCCAATCAGTCACTGTCTCCCTCTCTCTCTCCCTCTCTCCCTTTCTATGTGTTTACTTGTGTGTGTGTGTGAGAATGCAAGGGTTGTGTCTGTCTTCACTAAAACACCTGCACAATCACATATGGATATCTGGTTTTGTGCACCTCAAATAGAGAATCCCTGAAATGTTTAACAAAGTCCGTCCAGCCAAGCATGATTCACATAAATCATTTATTGTAAATAGTAACTTTCCAGTATATCCTGGCAAGAAATTTTGATTCTTATAGCTAAAAGCCATTTGGTCTGTCGTTGATGATTTTAAAGAATGTTATGAAGGTCTCGTTCTTTACTTTGACCTTCATACAAGTCAAAATATGTAATTTGTCTTACCGCCAGCTTTGAGAAAATTTGGTGGGAAAACTTGTTTTTGTGTAACTCTCATTTAAATGCTTCAGGTCATTATCTGATTCATCATCATATACACCGCACAGACCTAGATTTAAAAACAAACAAAAATAGAGAATATCAACATAGATGCATATACATTATATGCACACACATACATATATACATACATACATAAATACATCATCATTTAACTTCAACTCTTCATGTTGGCTTGGGTTGGATTGTTTGACAAGACGTGAGTCAGAGGACTGCATCTTACTTCAATGTCTGAATTGGTTTCTAGGGCTGGATGCCAACCACTTTACAGAATGTACTTGATGCTTTATTAATGGTAATCATCCTAAATGACTTAAAGAGGTCCTTATGACTAAAGAATAGGTGAGAGAGAGAGAGAGAGAGAGAGAGAGAGAGAGAGAGAGATTTTGCAATGACTTTAGTCAAAGTGATGAGAAAGTGTGAAACATGATGAGAGGAATAGATTTCTGTTTGTGAGAGTGTGATAGAGGAGAGAATGACAGAGAAGTCACTATTGGGGGGAGAGAATATGGAAAGAACAGGGGAAAGACATTTGGAAATATGCTACAGTGTGTCTCATTTCAAAGAATGGCAACACTACCTACACTGTCATCTTTTTGCTCTAACTTCTCCAAGATAATGAAGACAACCATTAACAATGACATTGTCCATCACTTTGAATCTCTCTCTCTCTCTCTTCAGTGACCACCAGTTCAGCTTCCACAGAGCCCAGACCCTCAGAGATTTTTCTCTCCTATGCCCATACCAGTCTCCTATTTTATATGCTACATTTAATTCCTCTTACACCCTGTTTCTCTCTCCATTCATTTATAGTTTGTCATTCATGCACACTAACATGGCACATCAAGTGAAGCATTCCTTCCTACTTTTCATTGCCATGCAGCAGCACACTTCATACTCAAGTATCATACAATCTGCCCTTGATTTTGAAGCTCTCTTTTGCCAATAAAGGTAAGCACTCCTTCAACTTCCTGCAGCCTGTTCTTATTCTGGCTACCACATTTTCAGAACACCCACCCTCACTGCTAATTGAGTCACCTAGTAACAAAAGCTACCCCTTAGGTTTAGAGAACTATCTAGACATATGAGAAAATTTATTTCCTGAAAGTTCTTATTCCTCTGGTGCAACTTCTGATTATGAAATCTATCTTTTGTTATCCCACTTCTGCAGGGGAGAAAAACAAACAAACAATATTAGTCAATGATTAATATTACTTGAATTAATTGGCAGGTATGGGACACAACTCTAGACATATTTCAGTCTCTTTATGATCTCATCAGTCTGATCCAGACTTCATTTCCTTACTGTGTTGATGTAATGACAGAAAAGATGTACAAGAATATACAACGGTTAGTGAAGGAAAATATAAATGTTTAGAGAAAAAATTATCCATAGATGCCATCTGCATGGGGAAAAAAAAACAAGAGTTAAGTTTATGATAACATAATCAATGCAGAGTAATTAGAAGCTAATTAGAAACAAAGACATGGTGAGGAAAAACAATAAAACTTTTGTTTCTGACCTTCTGTGTTGTTATAGTCATGAAATGATGAATAGACCCAAACATTGGTAAAGTTAGAGTAGCTGTCACTGACATATATTTCAGTTCCGTGTGGTAAGATGACCTGAAGGAAACAAAAATACAAAAAAGGATCAGTTATCAATAAGTAAATGTAGGATATATATATCTATATATTTAGGTCTCTTGATTATTATGTTCCTGTTGAATTTCCATAAATTCACACACACACACACACACAACCAATGAGTTTAATAATTGTTTATATAAAAAATGGTATTCTTATTCAAAATAACATTTGTGAAACATTTAAACGATGACCATTACCTTATAATATTTGCCATTTTCATATTTTTCAATTCTAAATTGAGATTCCAGCTTTCCAATTTGGTATAATTTCACACTCAAATGTTGTTTTTGAGGATTTTCCTTATTCTGACACTTGTCAATGAGGATAACATCATCTCCTGCCTTAACTGCTACACCACAGCAAGATGGAACATTGTGACTATTCTTCTGGTAGAAGACATTCACCTGGGAGAAAATAGGAAACATTAATTATTGTCAAAATTTTAGATATTTACAAAAATATATACTGACAGACATTCACAAACATACACATATATGAGTGGTGTGTGTGTGTGTGTGTGTGTGTGCGTGGGGGAGGGTGTATATATCATCATTAAACATCTAGCTTACATGCTAGTATGGGTTAAATCATTTAACAGGATATAACAAGTCAGAAGACTGCATCCTGTTTCAATGCCTACTTTGGCATGGTTTCTACAGCTTGATGCCCTTTCTAAATGGAACCACTTTACAGAGGGCAAGTGTATGATGTAAATCCCAAATTGAAAGTAATTCTAAACATGAAAATTCAGAGAACTTTTACTTCTGTTGGCAACCAAAGGTTTCTCTCTCTGAGTGAAAGGAAGATTGTATGATGGATGTGTGGGATATCCGGTGAGTGGCCATTTTAACAAAAGAGACTAAGAGTAGTCTCCCTTTGTCTGTCAGTCGGAACTCATGGTGTCAAGGGACACCGGTTCATTTCCTTTCATTCACTGGCTCAGATCATGCGTAAAAGGTTAGGTTTCAGTGTGGAAATTACAAGTTAAGTTTTGAGTGCGCGAAACCAGGCAGTTGCGGCTAGAGACTTAACAAAAGCAGACGTATTAATGCTACTCTGAAACATGCAACCTCGTGGTGAACTTACAGATTAAATCCACTTTCACCAGAGAATGATGCAACATAATGACTTTACTAAGTTATTTACACCTTTATGTTTCACATCCATTCCTCGACTTCTATCGTGTTAAAGTGGTGACCCGACAACTAAAAGAACTGCATGCCTTCAAAACAAAGAATGTTGCAACAGAGGGGAAAGAATGATAGCCTTCTCTTCAGTCTCTAGCCACAAGCCGTCAACCGACCATCAGCAAGTCCAATCTGATCAAATTCTGCCTGGCTACAACTCACATTCTACCACCGCAGAAAGCAGACTTTCAACAAGCTACAACTCACTTTCAACCTGCCAAAACAACACACATTTCGACAGCCATCCACTAAGAACTACACAGATGGAAATATGGAAACCCATACACACAACTTTTTCAACAGCTTCCAACTTTTTCAACAGCTTCCAACTTTTCGCTCGAGTGCTGAAGTTTACCAAGAACTCTCGCATTTTACCTGCATGCCACACAAACTTATGCAGATAGACTATCATAAACTTTCAAGAACTTTCTTTGCATGCACATTTTCTTTCTAGCATTTCAGGAAACCCCTTCCAGCCAAGTTTGTAACTTCTTTTTGTTTAAATGTCATTTTGTACAATTAACTATGCTTTCTGCTCTGCAAGCTTTTGTTAGTTTACAAACCACAACACATTTACAAACCACAACACATTTAGATGCAATTTCATTCCAGCAATGATACATTTCTGCAACAACACATCTCGGCGATGACGAATTCCGCCAAGAAAAGAAAAATTTACATGCATCCATATTTTCTTTATAATGTACATTTCATATTATTCACTAGTTTTCATTGCATGTTTTTTTTTTGCTACACGTTTTCTTGTAAATGTTTGCAATGTTTCGCCGATTAGTTAATTGTTACTGCACTATGCAACATTCATACACATATACCTGCATGCCTGCACCCAGTTACACACATGCACCTCAATTACTGTGCTTTAACTTCCTTCTCTTATCATGTATGTGCCAGTTCAGCTCCTTTGCCCAACTCAAAGCACATCGGAGGACTCATGCTCTCTGCGCCCTTGTTTACAGACACAACATATCTCTGTAAGACCAAATTGGTCATGGTATGCACAGAGTTAGTTGCCTGTCTATCTCAATTCATTTCTCTTTTGAACTTCTTTCAAGGCACCTCACACTGCATGCATACTTCTGCCCGAAAGTTATTCTACTCATATCATGGATTGAGAATGCACTCACTCACTCACTTGTCTAGCTCCTTTCAATGAAAGTTTCATAGCTGTCTTGTCCTGCTGTCCTAGGCAGAGGGTAATGTGGGATATCCTCGAGTGGCCATTTTAACAAAAGAGACTAAGAATAGTCTCCCTTTGCCTGTCAGTCAGAACTCGCAGTGTCAAGGGACACTAGTTCATTTCCGTTTACAAACCATCTCAGATCATGTGCAAACGTTTAGGTTTCAGCATGGGAAATTACAAGTTAAGTTTTGAGCGGATGAAACTAGGCAGTTGTGGCTAGAAACTTGACCAAAGCAGATGTATTAATGCTACTCTCAAACATGTGGCCTCATTGTGAACTTACAGCCTAAATCACCTTCATGGGAGAACGACATGACATATAGGTACTACCAAACTATTAATATCTTTCATGTTTTTGAAGGACATGAAATAAATGTTATTTAACAAGAGCAAGATTTGACTGACTTATTTAATCAAGCAGTCTACCAACCATACAAATCTACATTCAGTTATCTTCCATCTTGTAACCTGTTAAACATGTATATGAACAGCAATTCTACATGGTAGTGAAATGTGGGCCCTGAATGCAGAGGGCATGTATCATTAAGCAGGTTAAAGAGTATTGACTTCTATTTCTAGCAATGCTGGTGTTTCTCAACAGCCTTGAATCACAATTAGTGATGAATAAATTTTCCTTTTTGGTCCTGTATTCTGCCTGCAGCTTAATGGCCTTTAATTAATATAAATCATGATCATCATTTAGCGCCCGTTTTCCATGCTGGCATGGGTTAGATGGTTTGACTGGAGACTGGCAAGCCAGGAGCAGCACCAGACTCCAGTCCGTTTTGGCTTGGTTTCTACGTCTGGTTGTCCTTCCTGACACTAACCACTCTGAAGAGTGTACCGGGTGGCTTTAACATATCACCAGCATGGGTGTTTTTATATATGAACTGCAAGCAAAAGACACTGCATAAACGGTGGGGCCATTGTTTACAACACAAGTGAACATGTGAAGATGAGGGGAATATGAACTGTCTTACACAAAAACAACATGTGGTTAAGAAGTCCACTTCCCAACCACATGGTTTTGAGTTCAGTCCTACTGCATGGCACCTTGGGCAGGTGTTTTCCATTATAGCCCAGAGCCAACCAAAGCCTTGTCAGTGGATTTGGTAGATGGAAATTGAAAGAGGCTGGTCATATGTGTGTGTGTGTGTGTGTGTGTGTGTGTGTGTGCCTCCGATCTATAGGTCTCATCAATGTCTCATTCGTCCCTGCTCAATATGTCCGTCTGTCTACCAATCGCCTGCAGAATGCCACATAAAAAGCACTCATGTCGGTGTCATGTAAAAAGCACTAGCATTGAGAGCCCGGTGCTGGTGGCATGTTAAAAGCACCCAGCACACTCTGTAAAGTGGTTGGCATTAGGAAGAGCATCCATCCATGGAAACCAAGCCAAATCAGACTGGAACCTGGTGCAGCCCACAGCTTGCCAGATCTGGTCAAACCATTCAACCGATGCCAGCATGGAAAACGGATGTTAAAGGAGGATGATGGATAATATATACATACATATTTATACGTGTGTGTGTGTGTGTGTGTGTGTGTGTGTGTGTGTGTGTGTGCGTGTATTTGTATCTACTTGTCTTCACATCGCATGACAGTTGTAAATGAGTGTCTTTTCTTAACATTCTTCTGTGAAAACATGTCTGATCAATGAGAAATGTTACCCTGTTTGGATATAAGTTAGGGTTGCCAAGAGAGAGGACATACAGCTGGAGAAAATCTGACTCATGCTACATGATAAAATGGATGTTAAAACGATGATGATGATGATGATGATATATGTACGGAAGATTACTTACAAGCAATATTCTGTATTTGAACACAACATATTTATTACTAATCATATTATAAATGTTAAATAACAATTTAAAAGGTGAATAGTGTTCATTGTGATAAGTGTATAGTCAATAAAAAAAAACATACTTACAGAATAAGGACGAGACTTGTGTTTATAGAAAACAAATTCCCCTTCTAGAGGCTCGTTATAAGTTCTATAATAAATTAAAATGAAAGAAAAGAAAATGAAAGAAAAGAAAATCATCCCTCTACATCTGTCCGTCCGTCCGTCCATACATCCATCAATCCGTACATGCATATGCTTGGGGGTCTCCAAAAGAGAACAGAGTAAATTGATTTACATTTTTCAATTACATTTGATTAAAGGAACAGTAAAATGTTATAAAACATTTCAGGGATTCTCCATTTGAGAAGCCTGGATGAACATATGTACACAATCACATTTACATATGGAATCCACACACACACACACATAAAGAGTAATGAAGTATACACACTTGTATAACAGGACATTTCTATCTCATATTGGTATTTATAATATCTGAAGAAATGTTTCAAATAAGTAAGTAAGTAAGTATTCTTACATCACTTAGATAGTAAAAGCTATCAAATATTTCTACTGAACCATCTGGCCATTTAAGAGAAACTATTTCTGGTGTGGTCAAAGTATGCACTGCTCCAGGTTATTGATCACATACGAAGATTCCATTTTTAGTTAGTCTGTCAGTGATTCTTTTATATTTCTTATGTGTCCACAGCTTATATTTGGTAAAACAGAGGATTTATAACAACTCCTTTTCTGCATATCAAACAAAGCCATTTCTCTGAAAATACCAACATCCTATCTTCTTTTTTACTTATTATAAAATGTTCATCTTTACTAAGTTTACCTTAAGATTTATCAATTCTAGGTTTAGTTTCCAAGCCTGGAATTTTCTCTCTAATCCCCCAATAGATTAATCTACGAGAACTGGAGGTGCAGGCGTGGCTGTGTGGTAAGAAGCTTCCTTCCCAACCCCATGGTTCCGGGTTCAGTCCCACTGCATGGCACCTTGGGCAAGTGTCTTCTACTATAGCCTCGGGC